>JAODJX010000042.1:9914819-9932230 GCA_026776945.1 Isichthys henryi
CCCCCCCCCCCCCCCCCCCCCCCCCCCCCCCCCCCCCCCCCCCCGCCCCCCCCCCCCCCCCGCACGCGCCGCAATGGCGATGAGAGACAATTTACATAACAGAGAAAGCCGATGGAACCTGCCGTCGGTTTCCTGTTGGACGGATGGTTGGAAAGGAAGCAGATACTAATTTTCGCTTATCTATTTTTCTATTGAGACGCATGCTTCCTAAATAATATTTACCCTTTACTACGGGGCGGCGGAGCGTCACCTCCCTCCATCTACTCATTGCGAGCGCGATACAGCAAACGGGATAAAGTCATCGACGTGGCCGCCTTTGGAAATGACGTCATGTAACACGAACGAAATGTCGTAATGCTGTCGTAATGAAACCACGGCCGCCGCACGTCAGCGCACCAGCCGGCCTTCGAACGCGCGCTTTCCGCGGGCTACGGACGCCCGGATCGGGGGAGATTTTCAGGGACATCTGTCGCCCCCTTTTTCCTCATGTGTGACTCGGGGGGTGAGGTCCAGCAGAATGTCTGAGCCTTCCTCCTATGCTCATACCCTCCGCACAGCACGCATTTCTCTCTTTGGATATATTTGGTTATTATTAACTCTGCATTGAGGAAACCCCTATAATGGTGAACTAAAAATTGTAAAAAAAAAATGTGCACTTCTATGACAATAACTTAAACAGTCCAGCCTCTTAATTCCTTTGTAATAACAGGTCACATTACATAGTCACCATTATTTTTTGTATGCATGCTTTTTATAATTTTACTGTGTCTTGTATTACATGTGCTTTTTGCAGGGGGATATTAACAGCGAGGGTGATTTCTGTTTCTGTTATTATGTCAGCAAAAAATACCCTTTGTGTACTTACAAATGATGAGTTTTGAAGTATGAGCGTGCTAGACCCTGGGCACAGACAAACGTACACATGATGTGTATAAATCGCACAGAAGGCCCTCATTGTGTCAGTCGGCCTCCTGAGTGAACTTTCAGTCCGATTTGTTTGCGGTTGTCAGATTAAAAATGTATGCCTGAGGAAGGATGGCAGCTCCCTTCACATTTCATTATGCTGGGGGCTGGCGCTGTCATGGGCTCCTCAGTATTTCCACCGCTGTAATGTCTGGTGTCTCTCTGCATGCGCTTCCCGCTTCGCCTTTTGTGGCCAGTTATTGAAGGGGTGAGATCCGCCCTTTGCCAGTCGCGCCTGGGTCATGTCCTGATCCAAGCACAAAGGACATGTTCACAGTCTGCCTGGAATTAGCAATTGGAGATGTCTTCTTAAGACTTTCGCTGGCCGGAATGGGTCTGGAATCAGAATTTGGAGATGGGGTGGCTTTAAGGATTTGTGGCTGGTTTCTGTGATGTTTTCTGAAGGTCTAATTTTGCCAGTTCTCCTAGCCACATCCCAGCAGAGAGACCTAAAATAAAATCCATAACAAGGACTCCTGCTTTGCCTGCCTTATATTATGCCAGTTACGAAGATGATGTCGAGGGTGATGTCATACTCATCTCCGGCACAGTGCTGTGCATTACCGCTGAACTCAAGGTGCCTCGTAGGACCGAGGAATCTGCTAGGATTGGTTCTTTGTTTTCATCAGAAGGAGCTTTGGTTTGACTGGTTCCCAAGGAATCAAACTGAGTAACCAGGTCAGAAGCTCGGGGGGAACTTCTGTTGAGCTGACGTGACACTTTCTGATTTCAATGACTGGGCATCAGTCCAGTCCGGGGTGATGTGCTGCCTGGTCTGGATCAAAGCCCAGACTCTATAAGTGACATGAGGGAATTGTGTGTTTTTTTCCTCAGTGTATCTATAACTTTTAAAATAAATAAATAAAGTAATAAAGGAAATCCACAATTGACGAGCATTTCTTGGAGTCAGTTATCAAGCCTTTGTTTGCGGAAAAGATTGCATTATGGCTGACCTGAAGGACAACGCTGTGCCGTCCTTCTGAAATGATGTCCAGTGCTTCCTGAATGACATCCTGCAGGGTTCCAGCATGTTTTTCTCCGCGCTAAAAATAAACGAATGGTAGAACAGGAAATGATTAACCTGACCTACTTAGAGGAATGCTGGATATTTACCACATTTCACTCAAAAATTCAATTCCATTTAGGATCATAATACATATAATTATAATGAGAAGCTTTCAGTCGACTGTTGACAATATTTCTTCTTTATTTCCACTCGAGTCCAGTCATTTCCAGATCAGTAACAGACTCGGCAAGAATGCTCACGCAATGTCCTGAAAGTATGACCCGGGCTGGGCGTGTTCTGTCCTCACGCACACTATAAGTCACACAGGGAGTACCAGCAGTCACAGAGCAGAGTAGCCCTTTGGATAGCCTCAGAGAGGAACTTTTACCGACACACGGTAGCTGACGTAAAGCTTAACCCCCACCTTCGCAGGCTGTACGAGGACAGTTTAGAGGACTCGCATTTTTTTGACATTGCCTGCCTCCCTAATAATAGCTTCGCACAGCACGCTGGCCAAGTGTAATCACTCCGATTCCTGCCCAGTCCCAAAGCAGCGTTTTGCTGGAAATAAACAGCCCGGCTTCACATAGGCTAGCATTTAATTAGCATTTCTATCTGCTGCCTCAACAGCAGCGCTGATTTTATCCCCGTCCGTGTGCACTGTGTGCCGTGGGGGCGGGGTCACATTTCAGCTTCGAGGAAATGCCCATTCCCCCCCACGCCCCCACGCCCGTCTAAAAGCCCCCCGTTCAGATCCCACTTCCCGGGAACCAAAAGGCTTAAATCGCAGATGTTGTATCTTGGAGTGCTCAATGTAAATAATTAAGTGACTAGATGCTTAGCTGTAAGCCTTTGAAAATCACAAGGGTTACTATTCTCATTATACATGATATATATGTATATAAATTATACGTATATGAGAGATAGATAGATAGATAGATAGATAGATAGATAGATAGATAGATAGATAGATAGATAGATATCCATCATAAATGATGTATAATATAGTGACAGAAGCATAGTCACACATTCTGTGTACCAGTTCACTTAGGAATTGCTAGTATTACAGTCTTTTATACATGCTCAGTAATATATGTGGAAACATAATGACTCTTAATTGACCTCTGGCGGCCCATCAGCTGATGGGAACCCCCTGTATTTAAGTCCGTGTGTCGCTGTAGAGATTAGGGAAGCCGTTAACAGCCAGGAAAATATGCCATTACTGTAATTTGCAAACAGCACTGATGGCAGTTTCATGAAAGCCGGCTGGCGCTTCTCCGGGTGGGGGTGCTTCGGGAGACCGCTGGACGGAAGGAGCCAGTCAGGTGATGGAGGAACATTTCCCGTTTAAAGCTGCGCGATCCGCGAGGGTTCATGGTGCTCTGGTGGTGCTCTATGAGTGATTAATTCACTGATAGACCAACTGAAGGAATAAGAGGATAAGGGCGAGTTGAGAAGATTTCCATGGTAACCAGCATTTTTCACTGGGCTTTCCATGGTAACCAAGATGGTGACATCATTATAATTCCTAAATAGTTTACAAGATAAACACAGAAACTGCGCTATTTCTCTGTTCTGTTGTAAATTCAAAAATGATTGCAATCAATTGAGAAAATCATAAAACCATGTGTAATTTGTTAGTAATTAATTAGACACCACAGACTTGGACCTTAGGAAAACATTTCATTTCTGAGTCAAACTTGTTTACTTATTTTAGTTTAACAAAGTCGGCTGAACAATTCTCTCTCTCACACATACACACACATGTAAATGCTTATTCACTCGTCATTGATGGGATTTTGAATCCCACCGTAACGTAGTGAGTGTGCTGCTATAAGATAAAACGTCGAATGACTTGCAGCTTAAGCAAAGTCCCACACGGAGCACTGTGTGTGTGGGAGAGGAGTTTTCTCCCCAGATTTAAATTAAAAACCCTTTATCATACCATTATAATGTTTGTTATTAATGTAAATTACAGCTTGTTCCTTGAAAGTATTATGCATACAGCGCTGTAAGACATATTAAGGTAAAGTATATGGGCAAAAATATCGGGACACGTGGCCATTGCACCAATATATCCATATATGCATATGAAGGTATTCTTCCCAGTTTGTGGGAGCGGTTTGGGGATGGTCCATTTCTGTTCCAGCATGACTGTCTCAGTACACAAAGCAAGGTCCATAAAGACATAGCTGGGTGACTTTGGTGTGGAAGAACTCGACTGGCCTGCACAGAGCCCTGACCTCAACCCCATCAAAAACCTTTTGGGATAAAGTAGAATGGAGATTGTAAACCAGGCCTCTGTGTACAACAACAGTGCCTGACCTCACAAATGCTCTTCTGGATGAATGGGCAAAAAATTCCCATAGACACTCCAAAATCTTGTGGAAAGCCTTTCCAGAAGAGTGGCAGCTGTTGTAACTGCAAAGGAGGGACCAACTCCATATTGTTGCCTGTGGAGTTAAAATGGGACGTCATAAAAGTCCCTGTGCGTGTAATGGATAGGTGTCCTAATACTTATGTCCTTATAGTGTATACTTACTTTCTGCTTTCAAATGTCCTATGAATGCATTATACAAGCATTATGAAGCTGTTCTGAATGTTCAATGGATGGATGATGAATGCATTATGAAAGTGCGGTTCATGTAAAGCGTCACCTTGTACTCTTGCCAGGGAGGGACTCGGCTGTGTGTGATAATTAGTGCAACTGATGTTTTTGGCAAAGACGTTTTAAATATAGTATCATCTTGTGTTTAGTTCCATTGGAATGTGTCGGTCCTGCGTAGGACAAGCAGGCAGAAAAAGTAGATGTTCGGAAATGGGTAGGTTGCTAAATGTGCCGACACATCCATCCATCCATCCATCCATCCATCCATCCATCCATCTGTCCATAGAACATTTCTATGTGTCTTCTGAGGTCTCATTTGAATTGAAGGATTTGGACTGATTATTGATGACAGATTTTACGTGATTTCTTTTAGCGCAGCAATCCGTGGCTATGACTAAATTTCATCTAACCCCATCTATTGCTGCGTTGGTCTAGCTATAAGAGAGGTCTGTGCTGACCTTGGATGTCACTGGCACATGCTGGGTTCCCTTCCCTTGCTCGATGGCATCCCTTTGCAGTTGACTCTTACTTGTTGACATGAGGTGCTTGGCTTCTTGGCTGTCACACAGCAGCTGAAATGGGGGGCGGGTGAACCACTGGCACGGGGATAATGTTGATCTAACAAGCAGAGCATGCCGGGGATTCCCTCCCCAACCACGCACGCACACACACACACACACACACACACACATACACCTTTTTTTTATTCGGTGTCTGTGGAGAGAGAGAATGCATGAAATTGGTTGTGTGCCCAAAAAATCACTCGTAAGGCAGAGCTGTAGGACTGGTCAGGCTCTGGGGAGAAAGTTCCTCAGCTTCTACTTCCAGGATGTTCTGTTGCACAAACAGCTCCATTGAGAGTTTTGACCAAAAAAAAAAATGTGTCAGGCAGTGTAATTTTGCCAAATGTAGCAGCTGGTCTCATACGCTGACTTCATTTGGCCTTGTGAAAGTGTCTGGACTTCATTTCACTCTGCTGTGGGTGAGACCTTGTTAGAAAGACATGGAGCCAGTAATCACTGTGGTGAAGGTTTCATTGGATTCTAAGGGCAGCAGCAGTCTTGAGTTCTTTTTTTTCAGGAGGGCTGTGGTTTAAATCAGGCAATGCTGCCACAGATACCACAAGGTTGTGGTTTCAAATCCCAGCAGGTGACATAATGTTGTACCAGTGAGATGCAAAATATTTGTTTTGGCAAAAACAAGGTATTGTGTGTGAATGAGTAGCATAAAGAACAGGAGAATGAATTAACCGGCATCACTTCTCTCTCCACTAGAGCGATCGACTCTTGATCAAAGGTGGCAAAATCGTGAATGATGACCAGTCTTTCCATGCTGACATCTACATGGAGGATGGGGTTATCAAGTAAGTCTCTTCTGATCTTGTGTGGCTCCTTAATAATCTTGGTAATTCCTCAAGATTAAATTAGACCCTGTGCTGTAGCCTGAGTCATTTTTCTTTGACAAACTGGACCTCTTCGGCGAACTAGTAACTTTAGAAAAAGTGATGTGTCATTAGAAATCAAATGAAATGTTGATAGTTTCCTCTGCCTGTGTTGTTGTACATCAGGCAAATTGGCGAGAACCTGATTGTCCCTGGAGGCGTGAAGATCATCGATGCCCATGGCCGCATGGTTGTACCAGGGGGCATCGACGTCCACACTCGCTTCCAGATGCCCGACCGTGGCATGACTGCCGCCGACGACTTCTACCAAGGCACTCGAGCTGCGCTGGCCGGTGGCACCACCATGATCAGTACGTGACTCGCCCAATATACCTTGCCCTTCCTGCAACTCAGGAGGAGGGTAAACGGCACATTGTAGGGTTAACGGACCTCTTTGGTGGTCAGGGTAAAGGTCCGTGAATAAACAGGTTTGGACAAATATTTCTGGCCCTTAAATAACCCGAACATATTAATTAAAATAAAAAAATTGGTTAAGTGCTCTTGCAGCATTTTCAAGGGGTGGAGTGATGGAATTCGGCAGCCATCTTCTCTGTTCCTCCCTCGCTCTGCTACGGCTTCTGTTGTAGAGCCCCCCCTGGCCTCAGTTCACACCGTTGACCGAAGCCGTGGGATTGGCTGCAAATTGGTGGCTGCAGAACGGCGTGCATTGTTGCGCGCGACGGGAGGTTTCCATGGAAACAAAATGTCTCCTTATGCGTTGGCCTTGCTAGCATGTGCGTTGATGTTGCCCAGTAACAGATGAGGTTCGTGTATAAACGCTCTTATGGATTTTACGTCGATTCTTTTGCCGACGCCAAAGCACACTGACTGATATTCACCTTTATTGAATTCCGTTAAAAAATACAAAACGTAGTGGGAAACTTCTGATGTTTCTCAGATAGCTGTTATCTAATTGTTGTCCTAGATAAACAGGCTATGGAAAAGTCAGCCCGACTGGGGAAAACAGGCGTGCGTTGTTTCCATGGCTGGCGCACATGTGAGAGCCCATCTGTAGGCCTGCGATGGCCTCTTCTCGGCCGAATGTAGCTTTACCGCTGCCCCTGTCCGCCGCCATAGCCCTCGCAAGCCTGTAGAGCCTGACGATGTCACTCCGTTCACATTGACCACCTCAGAATCAGTGATACAAATCCACACTTGAATTATAAGGTTGTAACTGACATTTTTGTCCAAAATGTGTTATCAACTTCGGGCCCATCTGCCTACAGTCACTCACTTGTTGAGTTCCTATAATTTTGTCTGTAAAGTTTTTACCCAGTGGTGAAATGCTACATTTAATGCAGCCTTTGAAGTCCTTAACCATAAACCATTTCTTACATACTAATGCTTTTTTTTTTTTTCATGACCTTTCTATAAATACAGCACGTACATTTGACCCATTTGTTTAGACATGTTTGTACTTGGTGGCTAACCTGGCATTTTATATACGTTTTATGGCAGATGTTTTAGTTGAGTAATTGTGATGAAGTGCTTAGGAACACAAGACACGTGACCTTTCTTGGATTTAAACTTTTAACCTTTTCTTCCATGGAGTCACCCTGTAAAAAAATGAAAAATAAAATAAACAGGTACTTAGAAGACAGATCAGTCTGTCTGTCCATTCAAACTATCATACAGTAAACGGATTACATTTTTATGGATCAAAATTCATATGTGAAACGTCAGTTAATCGTAATGGGGGAAAAGGGTTTTACTTCGGTATAATTGGACTCAAGTGTCAGTTGTCCTTTTAATTTAAGTCACATCTTTGTCAAACTGATGAGAGCCTCAAAATGAATTTACCCATGTGACCCAAGGTGACATTAAACACAGAAGGGGCTTCGGAGCAAGTCGCTGCAAGTGATTAGAGACAGATCGGTAGAACGGGTGACCATGTGGCAGGTCTGCTGGGCCGGACCATCAGCTGGAAGCTCTCAGGCTTTTTTCCGCTTGCCGCCTACACACCATGCCGGGGTCTGGTTGCGCTAAGCTGTCGGGATGGGCTGGGCTGCTGACAGCAGCTGATCAGGTCTGTCTAAGCCCTTTTTTGGACGGTGGCTATTCCAGGCATCTGGAACACGTGCGGCAGATGGCAGGCAGGGCCGAGTCGGCGCGGTTCATCTCATCTGCTTCATTTTTTTGCAGAAAAACAGGTGTTGCCCTTCTGAATACCGAACGGCACAGTGTCATGTCCTCTCCGAGTTTATAGTGGCTCATGCAGTAACATCACCACAATGGTAGATCACAATTTTAGTACCGAGTAATTATTAGTCAGTGATTGATGATTATATCGGTGATCGATTATTGATGTCTGACTCACATACTCGTATACTGCATTGATGAATTGTTTATCAGTTGATGTATTTATTGAGGAATGACTTGAGAGATGACTGACTGGTTCTCCTCCTTGGGCGAGCAGTTGACCACGTGGTGCCCGAGCCTGGCACCAGTGTGGTGGCGGCCTTCGAGCAGTGGAGGAACTGGGCAGACAGCAAGGCATGTTGCGACTACTCTCTGCACGTGGACATCACCGACTGGCACAGTGGCGTGCAGGAGGAGTTGGAGACGCTGGTCAAAGAGCACGGTATACCCATCCTCTACTCCGACACGCGTGGGGAGGTCGAGGCTCGTGCGCAAACGGGAATGAATTTTTGAGCTGAAATAATTCTTTATTTGACATCTGCACAAGTACATGCATTTTTTTTGTAATGTCCCAGGTCTGTAGCCAGAGACAAATTTCAGTGAGGTGGGGGGTTCAAACCTGTACTTTTACTGTGTGGTAATGTGCCTGTCTTGAGACATGCACACACACACATATTTATAGTTGAGAGTGAATCTAGGGGTCTGAGTGCAGGGCTAAGCCATTTATCAGGTGCCCCTGGAGCACTTCTGGGAAGACTTGACATTTATTAGCGACTGTCAGAGTTACAATGAGCAGGACATTGGGTTTCTTAACTTTGCTGAGGTTCGTTAAACTGACAGGTCATGTAGACTTAATGGTATCATCTCACTGCCTTATATAAATCTCTGGTCCTTACGGTGGGCAGATCCACTGCCATTTTCATATCGTCACCTTTCTGTGTACCTCTATAAATGCGACTGTTTTGAGCTGCATTTCCTCACCCCCGTGTCTGTCTTTAGGTGTCAACTCCTTCCTGGTCTACCTGACCTATAAAGATGCGTTTCAGCTGACCGATTCCCAGGTAGGGCTTTCAGAAGTGCGAAGAGAAATCTTTGGCAGTGGTCGTGTTTCCTCCCTGTGAAGAAATATCAGCTATTTCCTTAGTTTCAGGATGCAGGGTATCAGTTTACTGCGCTCTGTCTGGATGCTCGAGCAGTAACCCCAAAGGAACTCCCAGGCCCAGTGAATGGGATCTCACACATCCTGCTGCTCTGCTCCTGTAACACAGTTCACAATTTCGCACGTTCCTACAGTTATTTCAGTGTAGGAATCTGGGTCTAAAGGCACCAGTTCTGAGCGGAGCAGCACCTCCTTTCTGGGGATTAGCCTCCCTGGGCTACTTGTTCACAGCACGCAGGCCTGATAGCTTCTCCATCTGCTGCACGCATCTATCTGCTAAAGGTTGTTTATGAAAGAACCATAATCAGTTTTCCATGCGGCCGCGAACGGCGCCTGGGCCACAACAAAAGGCCGCTTGTTCCAAGCACCAGAGGACTTCCCGTTTCCCCTGGTGGGCCGCAGCTGCTGGGCAGCATGCTGATCCGTGTCCGTGCGGCGTTGCTACGGAGAGGGAAACCCAGCTGCATGAGGTCTCTCTCACGAGCCACTGGCCGAGACTCCGCCAGATCTTCCTGCTTCTGCAGCCCCCTCAGGAAAGTGTGGAAACTGTAGCAGCATCAGGGTTGATGAGAATCAGGGTTCCTGAACAGTTCTTCTAACTGTACAGCGTTTTCTGACCAGCTCATCTAACTGGACCATGCTTTTGACCAACTTTTCTAAGTAGGCCATCTTTTCTGACCAGCACTAACATGTGGACTTAGGCAGTGTGTAGCTCTGCAGGTTTGGTCTCTGAGCCCATGGCTGAAATGAAAACCTCCCGCTGGCAGAGTGGTTTTACTCTTGTCCTCGGGAGCCAGATCCATAATCCCAAATCTCTGACCCAGCACTAAGACCTTTACTTTTATATCGCTTTAGACATCTGCTAAATGAACCATGAAGCCTGTGCTTTATATCCAGATCGTCCGTCTTTTGACTGGCTTCCTGTCGCCCCCTCGCTGCAGATCTACGAGGTTTTCAGTGTGATCCGGGACCTGGGGGCCATCGCACAGGTGCACGCCGAGAACGGCGACATCGTGGCCGAGGTGAGCTTTTAATATGGCGCCTCTCTGCTCGTCAGCTTTCTGTGTTTTATTGCCTCCTGCCCCCCTCCCTCCCCATCCTGCCCCCCTCCCTCACCGTTCTGTCCGGCATTTCCACCCACAGGAGCAGCACAGGATCCTGGAGCTTGGCATTACTGGGCCGGAAGGTCACGTGCTGAGCCGGCCTGAGGAGGTATGGCCACACCCACCTCAGCAAAGTCACACCCAGTTTTATATTTACACTATAAAGACTTTGGGGCTGGTCCTCTCTGAGCCACATGCTCTGAACCACATGCTCTGCCCTGCTTTCTCTCATTGTTAATCCTGACACCATAACTGTGATTTGAAAATACACTGATCACACTTGGGTTTTCAGTGAGCTTTGTCACTAATGGTGATTTATCTCTCACTCTCTCTCTCTCTCTTTCTCTCTATCTCTCTCTGTCCCTCCCCTTGTCTTTGTCCATCTCCCAGGTGGAGGCAGAGGCGGTCAACCGCTCGATCACGGTGGCCAATCAGACCAACTGCCCCCTCTATATCACCAAGGTGATGAGCAAGAGTGCTGCTGATGTCATCGCCCTGGCCAGAAAGAAAGGTGAGCCAGCCTGGCCAATCTGCATTCTTTCTGCATTCACGCCGGCACACAGCCACCTCCATACCCTGCAGGCCAGTGATTGGTCCACTGCAACACACCCCCCCCAACCCCCAGGTACCGTGGTGTACGGGGAGCCCATCTCCGCCAGTCTGGGCACGGACGGCTCCCACTACTGGAGCAAGAACTGGGCCAAGGCTGCTGCCTATGTCACGTCGCCGCCCCTCAGCCCCGACCCGACCACACCCGACTACCTGAACTCACTGCTCTCCTGGTAAGAGAATCACACGGATAAGCTTTTGGCTAATGGGGCTTCACTGATAGGCGGGGCTACAGTGGTGGGCGGGGCTTTGGCACTTTCAAGCCACTCATATTTTATTCATCAGTTCGCTGAACAAATCCTCATCCAATTAAATATCCTCCTTCTAGTCTCCTGTTCTCTCTCACCTCTGTTGTCTATGTGTCCTCTTTCCTTTTCTCTCACACCCGCCTTACCCCCCCCCCCCCCCACTCTATTTCTTCCTTTCATTACATTTAAATTCAATTATGCTTTATTGCCATTACAGAGCCATTAACAGTATTGCTGGGGAAACTTTGCCGACATAGAAACGGACAAATCAAGCGGAATGCATGGTGATTTTGTCTGTCCTGACCACAAAAGCAATAACACCGCAGCCGCTTGGGAAACCTAGTTGATGTGGACGCTGCCAGATTAATATGCACCCATTTTCTCTTGATGAATACCGGAAAGTCTCTCTGGTTTGAGTCAAATGGAAATATTTTTGAATAACTCATCCATCTTGTACGCTTTTTCTGTGTGTTTTTTGGGACTTTGTAGCAAAACATCAGTCTGCCTCAGACAGATGGTCTCTGCCGTGTGCCTTGGAATTCCAAGCTTTGAATCTAATGCTTAAACATTCAGTTCTTTATATTCTTCATTGATTCTTTCAATTTTTTCCTCTTTGCTGTTGATTGTAACGTGATATCACCTAATTGTCTGAGAAGGTCATTTTCCAGAGCCTCTTCCTCTCCTCAGCGGTGACCTGCAGGTGACAGGCAGCGCTCACTGCACTTTCAGCACTGCCCAGCGTGCCGTGGGGAAGGACAACTTCACCCTCATCCCAGAGGGCACCAACGGCACAGAGGAGCGGATGGCCTTGGTCTGGGACAAGTGTGTGGTAAGGCTATCGCTCATACTACTACTACTGCCCCCTGCTGGCTTTACCCACAGGCAGAAAGAGAGAGACGTGACTCTTCCACGGTTCACTAAGACATCTTGTCCCACCCCCACCTTCTTAGGTGACAGGGAAGATGGACGAGAACCAGTTTGTGGCCGTGAGCAGCACCAACGCTGCCAAGATCTTTAATCTATACCCCCGAAAGGGCCGTATTGCCGTGGGCTCCGATGCAGACCTGGTGCTCTGGGACCCAGATGTCACCAAGATCATCTCCGCCAAGAGCCACAACCTGGTGAGTGGCCTCAGAGGTCATGTGGCATGCCACTGTGGTCACATGACATGCTGTCGTACTGCTTACACAGTTGCAGCCTGATCATGTAGCTTCATATTTATGATGCAACTTTATTTATCAGCTTTATTCTTTCCAAGAATAAGACAGCATCTTGATTCGGCTTCCCGCTTTACAAAACTCTCACACTTGGTGTAAGCTCTGAGTTGGTGCGTCTTCCTGAGGTTTGTACTTAGAGTATCTGAACCCTTCTTTCTATTACCTGATCTGTTACCCCAACTGTATCCAACCTGAGAACTTCTCAATTTCACTCAGATCTGTCATCAGCCATCATTCAGGCACCAAATGAATGATTAACGTTGCACTAAAAAAATCTAGTACAAAAAAATCTAATTATTTGTGCATTTGTGGTAATATAACATCTGGATAATTTGGCCATTAATCACCCCTTTAATTTCTGTGCTAAGTAATAATTAAATCATTTTAATCATTCATTAATTACCAAGTAATGACTGATTGATTGAAATAATGAGTGGTATACACAAATAGATGTTACTTTAATTTTGGTTCTTCCTAACATAAATTTGGTTTAATGTGATTAATCAGGCGGCGCACTCAGTCAACATCCCGAATGGCTGGTGGATGGACTCGGCGGTGGCCCTCGGGGGCCCGTTTGTTTTTTCAGCTCCACAGCCCTTGAAGGAGGAGCACGTGGTCGAGCAGAGTGCCTGAGTTTTAGCTCGCATCCTGCCACTCGCAGTTTTTCACTCCACCACTCGGGGCAGAACAGAAGCCCCTTGTTTCTCTGCCGAGGGCCCCATGTCACATGCTGACGCCCGTGCCTGACTGCCGCACGGCCGGGCTCCAGCCACATCTGCCCCCGGTCTCCCTCGTGACTGGGTCAGCCCCCCTCCCTTGTTTTTGTGTGGCTCCCAAACGCCTTTGTCAGTTCCGTTTGCTTGTGTCGACGGATGCCTGTGTCCATGACGACCGACTTTGATTTTCTGCAGACGCCATCCTGAATCGCAGTTACTTGTTCGGACTCCCTTAGGGGCAAATTTCCACCAAGTGCTGCAGGCGAGCACTGCCAAGGCTGCTGGTGATGTGGACATGGCCACTGTTTCTGTGCAGAAAGACTGTCAATGTCGCAGTTCGATAAACTTTATAAAGCGCAATAGCACCTATAGAACACATGCTGCGGAATATGCAGCCTTTAGGATTCCTGCCTTCCTTTCTCAGCGCAGGTGCGTCTTCTGTATGTCGCCCCCTGCAGGCTGTGGAGTACAACATCTTCGAGGGCACAGAGGTACGCGGCGCCCCCCTGGTAGTCATCAGCCAGGGCAAGATCGTGCTGGAGGATGGGAACCTGCACACCACTGAGGGGTCGGGCCGCTACGTGGGCCGCAAGCCGTTCCCTGACTACGTGTACAAGCGGATAAAGGCTCGCAGCAGGGTGAGTGTGCGTCTGCATGCACATGAGTTTGTACGCACGTGTGGATGTCATACCTTTGTAGGTATGTCTGTCTGGGATCCCTTCTTATCCACAATGTCGGTAGGATACAGTAGATGTTGTACATGTGAGACCACGAGGGGCACAGGAAGTGATGTAATTCCTCTCTTTTCCCTAGCTGGCCAACCTGCGAGGGGTTCCGCGGGGTCTGTATGATGGCCCCGTGTGTGAGGTCACCGCCACCCCCAAGACCATCACCCCCGCTTCATCCGCCAAGACGTCACCAGCCAAACACCCAGCACAGCCCGTGAGGAACCTGCACCAATCTGGTTTCAGCCTGTCAGGTGGGTACAAACCTCCCTGTCAATCTGCGTGATGATACATGTGCAATTAAGACTATAAAAAGTATGATTTGTATGTAATATTTTTCTAACCCCTGCCCCCCCCCCCCCATTTATATGACCCATTTTCATGTGATCTAGGAGCCCAAATTGATGACAACGTGCCCCGGCGCACTACACAGCGCATTGTGGCGCCACCTGGTGGACGGGCCAACATTACTAGTCTGGGTTAAATCGACCTGCCGGCTGGCTGGGGGAGGTGATCGCCAGGAAGGAGGGACCACACAGAGAGGCCACACCCACACCCCCGTGGTGCATCATCCAGGAAGTTCCCTGCTGGAATTCCACCCCTCCCCCCCTCCCCATCCCTCCATCCTTCACGCAACCACTTATTCTCCACCCTCCGTCCTCGTACCCACAAGGACTCAACCCACAGAAATAAAATGTCCCATCATTTTAAAAAAACAACAAAAAGACAAAAAGCACATGGGGCTGCATTATTCCCTATTTTATACTCTACTATTTCCTGCCATATACTGTTTAATTTGTTTTAAAGGAAGTTGAGAACACTTTTAGTCCTGTCCTTTAAGGGAAGCATGACGTAGACGATACTAGCATTTTTGGTTTGCGTAACACCAGTAAAAAGGTTTTGCCGTCTCAGTCCTGTGTTATGTTGACAGTGGTGTCCCTTGTGTCTTAGTCGAGTCTTTGGAAAGGGGGTTTCGTTTGACTGTTTGCCACACAGAAGAGTTTGAAGCTGTTTATCTAGGAGGTTTTGTCTGGGTGCGACGTAGCATCAAAGTCGCGCAGCTCCTGGGGAGACGCACGCGTCGCTACGCTGGCGTCAGTGTGTGAGTGAGCCCGGCTCTGAAAGCTGACAGCCAAGAGTGCGTGAAAGGCTACAGCCCCCACCCCATGTCCCCCCTCCCCCTCCTTGCCCCAGCTCAGACCAGCGCCGACGGAGCTGACTGGTGGCATATCTGAGGAAGGGCTTCCGCTTTATGGCTCTGTACTTTTTCTTACCTTTTGCTTTTACCTACTTTCCCTCCAGTCAGGGGGCAAGAGGCAGGGCGGGGTCAGGAGATGATATGTTAAGTCAAAGGAGAGCCCCAGCCTGCAGGGTGAGCTCCGTGAGCTGGTCGGCAGAAGAGGGGAAACGTACAGCGTGTCTTAAACCCAAACCCAGTATGTAAATGTGGGGCCACCTGCAGTTCTCTCTAAAGCTAGTGAGGTCCTGTCTGCTACACATGTGCTTAGAACCCCTGGGAGGTATGTTGTTATTATTATTAGTAGTAGTAGTAATATTAGCAGTAGTATAGTAGTAGTAGTATTTGTAGTATTAGTTTTAGTGGTGGTAGTACTTAATAATAATAGTAGTAATATTTTGCTGCGGTAACAGAAGGCTGTAAAATGAGCTGTAAAATACCGAGTGGTGTTAACCGATGCTAAGGTGCCAGATTTTACTCCTGTTCGTTATATATGTGTAACCACCCATTTTAAAATGTATGGTTATGTACATTGCGTTTTAAGTTCTACTGTTATTTTTTTGTAACTGGGTGAACTTTTTCTTAAATCCTTCTGGGTGGAATGCAAAGTTCTCAGCAGAAAGGTATAGCCAATGAAGCGAAGTTTCCTTTAGGGACGGGGCCACCGCACGCAGGTCAAAGTTCACCTTTCCGGGTGGCTCTGAAGGAGGCCGTAGCCTTTTTGTGTGCTCCGCGTCAGGCTTAGCGAAGCAGCCTTCCGGCTCTTTCCGCGCGGGCGGCAAAGCCTTGAGGACAGACTGCAGCATGTGCCATTATGTAGATTACGCCGCGAGTTATCAGAAGGTACGAGAAATGCCACTGTTATCGAGTCTCTTCCTGCATCTGTTTATTGGTAATTCCCTATTGATGTCCCGCTGCTTCTGGGATGTGTTTTCTACTTGTTCCATATCCAGAATTTACTTCGCTTACCATTTTTAAACGTTATACAGGTAACAGGTTAATTTCCACTGATGTGATTGGGGTTAAAAGTTACGTCCGACAGCACAACAGCAAGTCCCGACTTGGGATTTGAACCTACAGTCTTTCAGTTGTTTGTCTGACTTACAGCACAGTGAAAGGGCAGCTTTGAGAATAGGCAGGGTGTTCTGTGAGGTCGCTTGGTCGGTCTGAGTGACACAACTGTCGTGACCTGGCAGTTTAAAAGGACAGTGTTACTGGGGTCTTTCAGGTATAAAATCTGATGGAGCTGTCAGTCTTTTTTGTGTCCTAGGATGTATGTCTAGCCACCTCTGTAGAACTGTACTCTGTGGAAATGAATTCGCTTCAGGTCTTCCTTTTCCCAACACAATGATGCACTTGTTCTTTTTTATTTGTTATATTATTTGTTGCCTTTACTCACCATTTGTTTTTTTATGTTTTAGAATAAAACTTGTGCTGAAAATCATGACTCGTCTATGATCTAGTGAATTTTATTTGTACTTATTAACTGTTATTAATATAATAATTATTATTAGCCATGATCACTGGAACTGATTCGACCACCGAGACACGTTTACCGTGAGAACATACTGAAGCCTTCCTGCAGCATTTATTTCAGTCACATAATGGCCTCAGGATTAACCAGGGGTGTCATAAAAATCCATCTTAAAATTTGGCTTGGTTCCTTCCAAAGTACAATAATTAAAAATAAAATCTATGATTGGTTGGCATTTGTCCAGCCTTTGAGTGGGCAAAGCCTCTGATTGGGCAGCTTGTCTCCATGGATGCAGGTCTAGCCCTGATCTACAATGCCACCTGACGGCGATTGTTGGCCTTTCATTAGCTGACAGTTTAGAAATGTGTGCGGCTAGGGGGAGGTGGGGGCCCCTGGGAGATCAGAGCGATTGATTCTCTCATTGAGATGGGAGGTTGTTTGAGAGGCATACACAATGCAGTTTGGCAGGAGCGCCTCCCGATGCCTCTGAGATTCCTCCTGCTCATTCCTCTTTCTCTCCCTCCATTTTCTGTGGCCGTCCCATTGTTGTAGCCAGACGGTTGCCATGACAACATCCTGTTGCTAGGCATAGTCCTGGCTGTTCTTTGTTGCTCGTCCTGGCAACGCTACTGGATCGGAAGTTGCCCCTGGCAACCATCCAGTTCTGGGTGCTATTGGAACAGCTAATGATTATTACTGTGAAAACAGCACCGTGCGAGGGGGGGGGGGGGGGGGGGGGGGGGGGGGGGGGGGGGGGGGGGGGGGG
>JAODJX010000042.1:9951422-9961946 GCA_026776945.1 Isichthys henryi
CAATGAAGGACAGTGTGATTGTGAGGGCTGAGAAAGGCAAAGAGGGTACACAGGACAGTGAAGGACAGTGCAGCTGGAAGGGCTCAGAAAGTCAGTGAGGATACAGAGGACAATGAAGGACAGTGTGATTGTGAGGGCTGAGAAAGGCAGTGAGGGTACAGAGGACAGTGAAGGACAGTGTGGCTGTTAGGATTCAAAATAGCAGTGGCAGTACAAAGAAGTGAGTGCAGGGTGGGCAAGCACTAGTAACAAACAACTACTGACAAATAAAAATGCTACAGTGTTACAAACTGCAGTGTCATATAAGCCAGGAGCCTATCTGAGGAATCACTGGGTGTAAGGTGGGGTTCACCCTGTAGGGGGGGCTAGAGATAACATGGCATTAGGCCGTGAAGAGACATGCTTCTGCAGAAAATGCTACATACTGTGCTTACCTTCTTAAATCCTGCAGACACCCTGACCCAGACATACACCCACACTGTACTGTTGATATTGCAGTCTAAGTAAACACTGATTAACTGAATATATTTTTTTAAATGTACTTTTTGGTCTTAGGTTTCCATAGTGTAGTGGTTATCACATTCGCCTTACACATGAAAGGTTTGGTCGGCCCCCAGTATCCATGGATTCAATCAATCGCAGCTCAGGGAAAAAAATATCTGGAAAGTTCCAAAAAGCAAATTCTGAATTCGCCACATCCCGAGCGCTATGCTAAATTAAGTGATGCGTAGGGATAGCTTACATCTATAAATGAACATGTACAAACTTCTTTTTCTTTTTCATTATTCCCTAAACAGTTCAGTGTAACAACTATTTACTCAGCATGTACACTGTATTAGGCATTATAAGTAATCTAGAGATGATTTAAAATACACAGAAGGACGTGTCCAGGTTATATGAAAATACTTTGTTGTTTTGTATAAGGGACTTAAGAATCTGTGGATTTTGGTACTTGTGGGGGCTTCCAGAACCAATTTCCTGCAGATACTGAGGAACCACTTTGCATGCCTCAGCGGGTCAAGACTGTGCCCGTGATCAGAAGGTTGCTAGTTCAAATCTCATAATGGGGGGAGTGATGTTACTGTTAGGCCCTTGAGCAAAGCACTCCAAGGTCCAGTTGGGCCTGTTTTCACAATTGCATGTTGCCTTGGATATTAGCATCTCCAGAATAAGGAGAGTACAGAAAATATTCATGTTTATCTATGGCAGTAAATAGCCCTCAAAAATGAAAAGGAGTGTATACAGTAGAAAAAAATATATATACATATTATATATACATATATATGCAAGTACTTTGGTATATATAAGATTTTTGTTTGATTCAAACACTGGAAAACATCGTTATGAAAATAAATGCATAATCATCCATTGTTTTCAGCTGCAAATATATAATTATTTTCACGTCCTTATAAATATATGATCATGTAGCACAACCCAGATGACCATGAACTTTTGACGAGATGAAAGGAGTTGCTAGCGGCTAAGAACCCGCTACTCTTTGTGTGGGTTATTAACAAAACCCACAGCCCTGGAGTTCCAACGAGTAGAATAACACCCTGTGGGTCAGGACATGGTGCATTGCTATCAATGAGAGATTCTCACATTTTCTCTCTATTGTGTTTTTCCTCCTCCCCCCCCCCTCTGGACAGTTGATACAGCAGAACCAATGACCATCACCTTCCCCAACAGACAAGGGTGCTTCACCCCCCAGGTTTAGCTGCTGAGCTCCAGAATAAAATGCGATGTGTGGGCACAGGAAGTAAGGAACACTCAGGGCCCACAGGGAAGTCAGATGAGTACTGCTGGATGTAAGATGACTAGTAGGTACTGTCTGAATTGTATAAACGCCACATTCAACTCCATCACCGGCTTCAGCATCAAAAGCCAAGGACCACCTGATCTTCAAAGCCATGATATGGAAAAGTCAACCAGAAGCTTCAGCAAGAGGGGCATCAGTTCAACCTTTTCCTTGAAACACAGCATGACCAGTGATAAGAATATCAGAAACGTGAGTCTTCCTCCGTCGTAAACGTGAGTCTTCTCCATCGGAAACGTGAGGCTTCCTCCGTCGTAAATGTGAGTCTTCCTCAATTGGAAACGTGAGTCTTCCTCTGTCGTAAATGAGAGTCTTCTTCTATTGGAAACATGAGTCTTCCTCCATCGTAAATGTGAGTCTTCTTCCATCGGAAATGTGAGTCTTCTTCCATCGGAAATGTGAGTCTTCCTCCATCGTAAATGTGAGTGGTATTAGTGTAATGAAACACTATTCGAAACTGTTCAGAAGGCATTTTCATTCCTTACAACCACTCTGGAGAACACCCTCTAAGCACAAATGAGAATTTTAGATCCCTGTGTACCATCTGAAGGAAACAATTTCTCTTGTCATTGCAGAACCAGACATAATTCTAGGAAACCATATCCTGTAACTTTGACTAATCTAACAGAGAAGTATGAAAAATGCTACCACCCAATGGTCATATTTATCATCTGAATCCATCAACAGATTTCTGACTTCCTAGCTAAGATCAATCCAATGCAGTGTTTTTCCCAAACTAGTCATCGGGGACTCCCCAGACCAAAGTTTGGGAAGCACTGATCTAGCGCAATCAAATTTGATAGCTTACAATGTGCAAACTCTTCTTTTCCTACATCCTAAACTCCACTGTTCTTCAGCTATGCAAGCCTTCAAATCACACGATCACATAGTCTGCAGGTCATGGTCACTCATCCAGGGGGAACTGAGCTTACACTGCAGCCCACACTAGATACAAACATTATCCATCCGGCAATTCTGGGTTTAAGGCACACGGTCGTGAGGGTAATAAATCAAGGCTGTGACACTGAGCTGTCATAAAGGGCAGCCCAGAGCGTGTTTTCACAAAGGTGCACAGAATGTATTTGGTGCTACAGTGAAGAGAAACTCTCTCCCAGCACCACTGTGTGGAATACTGCACCAGGAGGAGAAAACCAAGTCACCGCTTGCATTTTTGCTCCACTGCCATGGGCTGTTTGGCCAGATCTGGGGTGCTCGGACTTAGTGTATGACCATACATACAATTTATATCTATCTCTCCTAAAATCTCGAACTCATTCCGAAAGATTTCCACTCTTTGTCAAGTCAGGGCACCAGATTATTGGCTATTAATATTCTCTGCCCTAATGGCCACAATGTAAAGAAAAAGCCCACTTTTGGTGGAATTCACCCAGCAGAGTACAGTTGTGGGTTCACAGAAGAAGGTGATAGGAACCTAGGTATGTGTTTGAAGACATATTAAAGACAGGGGTTATAACAATTGAGGGAAATGTGAAATTCTAAACATCCCCATCTTGCAAAAACCTCTGATCTGCATTCTTGATACTATAGGCAGCCTCATGACATTTCCTGTGACCAGGAATGTGATTCTTGTCCACAACTGAGCAGAAAGGAAGGTTCAGGTAACACAGTGTTGACAACGAAAGAGCATTGATGCTACTCTAACTTATCGGCTCTCTTCAACGTCTTCCTACTGAAGTTGGACACAAGCATTACGAAAGGTTATTTAGGTATGGCTGAAAATAATAAGCAATTCTGTGTCATTTCCCTGATCCTGAAGTTCCTTCGACTCAAATTAAGAAACCCCTCATTTTGTGCATCTCATCAGAATGTTAATCTGCTACCAGCTCAATTAATTGAGGCCTTGCATCTTAACATGCTGCTGATGGGCTGAGAAGAATGAATTCTGCCTTCCCTGGTCTTTTCAGACAGCCCTATGGCAACTAAAACCATTCATCATCACAAACTCAGGGTAACAAAGTAAATCATCTAGTCATCGTTTCCCTACTCTTTTCTCTTGGTCTGTGTAGCAGAATAACAGAAGGCATTTAACATCATTCCCACTCCTAATCCTTGGAGGACACCAACAAACATATTAAATGCATTCAGGGTTCTTAATGCATTAAACATTTGAGTCATGAGAATATTGTTTAAGGCCCGAATAGTCTGAAAAGTTTGTAATATATATGTGTGCATTTGTCATATTTAGGTATCTCTCTTCCAACCTATGAACTAAACTGTCAAATAGCATAACTTTGTCCATGTTTCTGTTATTGAGGATCTAAATTGAATAGATAACTGCTAATATGGATTCAATTTGAATTAAAATATGGAGCTGTATATTGAATAAGAATCTGAATTGAATTGAAAAAATCAGCAAAATTTCATATGTTCATATATTACTATTTCATATACTACTGTAATGATTTTACTGACATATTTGGTACAAGTGCTATGTCTAAGACTTTTCATAGGGAAATCCCTTATATTCTAAATATTAAAACAGATTACTTAAAAACGTGAAGAAGAATTTCTAGGGATAAACTGCCGAAACCACAATTTTGCGTGTTAGAATTACCAGTTTATGTACTGAAGTGGCAGGGGTCATCAAAATAGGCAAATTTGTTGAAAAAATGGAATTATACATAACAATATTTCAATACAGTACAAACAATTTCCATAGAATTCTATCAAATTCTGGTCCCGAGGTCTAAAACGCTCAACCACTAGAAACCCAGTAGTTTAAATCATGGTTGTGGTTAGGTTTATTCAATCAGCATCTGTTGTATCAAGTCCAAAAACCTGCATCACTGATGTACTCGCTACAGTTTCTCTACAATAGTAAATGCACCTTAAAATACTGTCTTTTAAAACCAAGCTAGGTAATTGTGTGACACGTTACAGTGAGTCTAAAAGCTTGATGATAAATGTGAAATATGAACTAAGTTGACAAAATACACCTCAGAAATAATCTCCAGGCGTTCTCAGTCTAGTGACTGATCGGCTGCCGCAAGATGCATCATGCTGTTTCATGGCCGCTCAGTGCAGCTAAAATTTATGTTATATTACACAATATATTATTTAACAGTTTATATACTGTATATTACATTGCTGCTGTCGGGTAACACAGAACATTATAATAATGTTCTTATACTCAGACTGAAGTTTTCGATAGCTGGTATTGGTGATTAAATCGGGTTTACTGAAATGGCATTATCTGGCCTAAGGAGGTGGCATTTAAATTTCTGAGTGATTTCAAATTCAAATTAATGGAATAACAGTAACATTTATTGCTCAGACACTTTTTTTTGCTGCTTATAAACCAGAAATCCCAGGAGGCTAAATGTGTGCCGTGACAGTTAGAAGGGCAGTTACAGCGTCCGCCGGTGACGATAATTCCCTGCGTCACATGACTGCACCGACAATGACATCATAATGTCACCTTTTGCTATGTGCAATTCCACTGACATTGAGTATCAGACTGGATTTAATTTTTAATTTATTCATTTATTTATTAAACACATCAAACAAAAATGAGACCTGTCTTGTGCATTCTTCAGCATGCAGTTGGATTTATTACGTAAATATATTGGGAGTTTGTTATAATAAGGAGCAATTAAAATATATTTCCATGTCTAACAGAATGTCATTTAACATCAATCGTCCACCTTCCGCTTGAAAAAATAGTGGTTACGTTTTCACGGACATCTGCTCAGGTTTTCAAGCAATTTCATCCAAAAATCTATAATTAACTTTAATGTTGTTTACTGGCTGTGACCAAATGAATGACTCTTTAAATAGCACGCTTTCCACTGCAGTCTCGGGTCTCCCCAGTCCTTTATCACCAAATGCCACTTGATTGAACGAGATCATTCTTTAGTGCGATAGTGTCGGCTTTAACACAACAGGCAGTAGCTACGAAAAACATATATCTGTTTTACGAAAAAATAATAAAAAAATAATAATAACACAAGGCGTTTATATGCATTAGACATCTTCATTAGTAAAACCCCGGGCATTTTACAATCAACAGCTATGAAAAAGTTAATGAACCGGAAAACACGAAAATGAAAAATACAGTCGCGTGTTCTGTCCCAGAATAACAATGATATTCAAAGCGTAACCGACAGCAAAAACTATAAAACCTACACACCGCCGTATATAAGCACATACATATACAAATTTCTACTGACCATAATATTATCATAATAATTAAAATAATAACAATTAAAAATAATAATAATAATAATAATAACTACGCGGTGTTATTATTTTTATAAACAAACGTATGCTTGTTTATGTATGAGCATACCTATGTATTTATGGGTATGTTAGCACATGAATCGCACGCGAAGGAATTTGTTTCCAAACCTCCCTGCAAAGATGCAGCAGATTGAAAATATTCGTCAGGACAATTTACATGGAGATAGACAAAGCAGTGTAATTTCGCACATCTGATGCCTCATATTTAGGCTACAAATAACACAGAACCAAACTGTTCTGCTATCTCACTTGAATATGGCAAGAAATACAGTGGATCTGTACTTTCTCCGCTAAATTGTTCACTATGTTCAGTTCAACGCCAGTTTTTACCATGTTTTTACCATGAGGCACATAATACAGCTCCTACAATATAGTCTAATGAAAGTCACGTTTTGTTTTAGAAAACCTTTGCAAATGTAGCCTTAAGTCACTTTTCGGTTCTGTAATTAATTGCTCACCAATTATCAAAAACTACCAGCTGGTGAGACAAATTTAAATGATACTTGCATTTTTATACATCACGTCTCGAAATGTCTGTTGATAAAGTTAAGTCGCTTGCTTTTGTTTTTTTTGTTCGATATTTTGATCCTGGTACAGACGACGCGCACTGAAATATAATGCATGATGGTTTTGCAAAACGTAACTTTACAGTCAGCATACAGCAAATGTATGAACGGTTCAATAAGGAATATATGGAGGATTTATCCTTACGTGCTAGCACGCCTCCCCAAGTATCCCGAAGTTAATAAGCTGGCGGCTCCTCCGTGCTTCTGCTCTCCGACCGCGATACTGTGTTAGATACCGGCAGCTTCGGGCTGAAACTCCTCCCGACGGCGAAGTGATTAAAGCTTCTCTCCACACGCGCTTACACATATTTTACTGTCGCCCCTTTATCCCTCATCCTTACTTGAACGCTCGATCCCTCTCTTTTCGAGTCCCATCAGCTGTAGTGCCCCTAATCTTAACGGGAAATTCGTGCCAACCAGTAAAACACGGCAGAAACGTGTGCACGACGATGGGGGGGCGGCGGAGGTCCGTTTACGATTCAGGTCACGGTGCACTAATTTTTCATTAATATCACCGCATTTTAGAAGTCGATCCGTTGTCTCTGTCAGACCCAATATTCTTCTCTTTAGACAATATTCAGATTGGTCACAAAAAGTCTGCTAAATCATAGGCCTACATAAAAAACGTAGACTCGGGTTCAAATCGTCTGTGAAATGTACCATTTATCTGAATAGTAGGAGTACTTTGAAAACTATTAAACTATTACGGCTATACACATAATTACTTAAGGAGCGACAACATATACCTCTCAACATAAATTATATACAAATATTGCCTGTTCGTGACTCGCTCCTCTTCAGACTAGATAAATATAAGGTGTATATTGTATGCACAATTTATTTCTTATTGAGTACATATTTAGATACACAATATATCCCCTTCCTTTGCATTCACTCCTTTTTTAATGTAATGTCTGTTCCAATAGACGGTCGTGGTTTGTCCTTTTTACTACAAATGAGAGATTTAATGACTGAGTGCCGGATGACATCAACGGAAAGATTATTGCTTTGGAAGTTATAATTTGAATGTATAACGTTTTTGACATTGCATATATTTCTAATGCCATTTCTGTTGTAATATTATTGCTTATGAGATCATTGTAGATTTCGTAAACCAATTTTGACACCTCATGTACTCAACAGTACTTAACCAATATAAGGTTACAGCACAAGCAGCCATAACGGACAATCAGTTGGTCTGTTTACAACTGTTGCCACTGGGCTACCTGCTTCCAGCATAATATAACAGCATCCGTTATCCATTTCTCTAATTAAAACAGAAGATTGACAGTTTTCATTCCTGGTTCATTTTCCATTCAGTGCTCATAATCCCAGGTGTATTATCAGAACATCTGGCTAATATGATCACATCTTGCCATTCACCGGACCAGAACTGATTAACCGCATAGCCTTAAAATATACATTTCCATATACATGACAATTGTTAAAATTATGGAGTTGCATTAGACACATATATTCATCCATCTTCTTTAACTGCATGCGCAGTGCAGGGTTACATTGATCACTGAGTCAATTGCAGGGAACAAACACAATTAATAATTTACAGATGCTGATTCACCAAACTACAAATATGGGGAGAAAACATGCAAATTCCACACACTCACAGCCATGATTAATTAATTATGTATTTGTATGGCACTTTGGAATCTGTGAAATGAAAACTGACTTTAGGCACCGTCTTGGAAACTTTGTACTGGTTGGAACTGGCAATACTGGTTCTTTCGAGGGGTTATATAAAACTGAATTATTTTTCACAATTTCTGCCAAATTCTGTGGCCTTCTACCCGCTCTGTGAGCCGTCCCACAGGGCCCCGTCAATACTGAAAATAATAGCAGCCCACAATCTTTTCATTCCCTAGATTTGGGAAAATTCTGGCACAGTTTCCGTGCCCTTAAGGAATTTTAGAGCGGAGTTCGATTTACACGTGGACCGACCTGAGGCAAAGACAGCTGTGAGGATTCTGAGGCTTGGTTCCTGTTATTTGGGCTGTCTGGGACGTACCCTACACATTCCAAGACGTACCCAAGAGCAGCATGTGCCCTTCTGATTCACGTTACGGAGTGCAGAGTGACACGCAGGACAGGAGAGAGCCAAGGCAGAGAGAATCTCTCAGCTCCGCTGTGAAACTCCAAGGCAAATTTAGGTAGTAATGAAAAGGGTTTGACTGAAAACATGATCTGGCCTGGCAGAAGTCAAGGAGACAAGCAGACACGCTCGGAGTGCTTCTGTGAAACTTATGACCTGAGCTACATACTCTTCTTAACATCAGATTTTTCTTTGTCATACAATTAAAATTTTTTGGTCTGTGGCCCTCATCCTGTCCGGAGTGCAATTCCTTGCATTGTGTCCTCTGCTATCTGCTCAATAAGCAAAATCATACTGAGCAATACTATTTATGTTTTTTTATGTACTACAAAATGTAGTACGACGATTTCTCTGACATTCTCGGCATTGTTGTTGTTTATTGTAGCTTATTATTTGTTTCTACTGTCTATGACTTTCAAGATGTCTTTTTTATGCTCGAGATGTGTGAGGTGTTTCTGTGTCCTTCGAGACTGAGAATGTATCCAAGGGTGTAGGAAGCGGGGAGGGGGGTGTACATGTATTAAGTTGTAACCCCCCCCCAATATTTGACTCTCTCTTATGCCATTGAAAGTATCTATCTATCTATCTATCTATCTATCTATCTATCTATCTATCTATCTATCTATCTATCTATCTATCTATCTGTCTATTTATCGATCTATCTAGCTCTCTATCTAATCACTTATGGAAGATGGATGGACAGACTGTCTGTGGATTTCTTCAGGAATGCTATTTGAAAACCTTGCAAGTGAATACACCCACATTCTCAAAACCAGCTTTGATATGTTATTCTTAAACTTCACAGCAAAACCATAGTAATTGTTAAATTGTACTTAGTTTCGTGTATTAGGCAGGAGCACTGCAGTGGTCAGAAATCTCACTGCCCTTTCTTAGTAATTCTTGGTGAGAAGCTTTGGCAGCTTGATGGATGCATGTTTAATACGAAGTCATGGCAAAAGCAACCACCAGCAAATTTTTAATTATTTATGACTATCAGAGCCCGAATTTTGTCCAATGAGGCGTGTAGCTCTGAAGGGGACACGTATGTTGGGTAAGGCTGCCCAGCACTGATCAATGCACCAGGAAAGAACGATAACCAGGCGAATATTATTCAGAGAGAAAGTGATTTCCTGGGGGAACGGCGAAGCTTCCTCGTGCGAGATATTGTCTCATGACCCTTTCTTTCATTTATACAGCATCACTGTCTGCCCTTTACTTTTAACACATATCTTGCACTTCTTTGTGTGCATGTGTGTGTGTGTGTGTATATATATATAAAATATATATATATATAAAAACCTGAATCCCTTTTCCTTTCATTTATCTGTAAGAGTACGATTCAGAAAACGATCAGAAAATGAAGAATTTGTTTTTCACTTACATCAGGAAGCCTCAATCCTCCAGGGGGCCATCGGAATCGCCTCCTTATCATCTTATGTTGCAGCATAGTGTCTCACACAGACACACACACACAAGCACACACACACAAACTCATAGACACAGACACACAGACTCACACAGACACAGTCTTACACAGACACACAGACTCACACAGACACAGACTCACACACAGACACACACAGACTCACACAGACACACACAGACACACAGACTCACATTGACACACAGACTCACATAGACACACGCACAGACTCACACACAGACTCACACACACTCACACAGACACACACACAGACTCACACAGACACACAGACTCACATTGACACACAGACTCACATAGACACACGCACAGACTCACACACAGACTCACACAC
>JAODJX010000042.1:9962046-9975003 GCA_026776945.1 Isichthys henryi
AGACACAGACTCGCACACACAGACACACACACACAGACTCACACAGACACAGACTCGCACACACAGACACACACACACAGACTCACACAGACACAGACTCGCACACACAGACACACACACACAGACTCACACAGACACAGACTCGCACACACAGACACACACACACAGACTCACACAGACACAGACTCGCACACACAGACACACACACAGACTCACACAGACACACACAAACACAGACTCACACAGACACACACAGACACAGACTCGCACACACAGACTCACACACACACACTCAAGCCCATCGCCGATGATTAATTTCTTATAGAGAATGAACAGTTTTTATACTGAAAGGTCAGACTTCTTATGGTTCTTGATAAAGCCTCTTAGCTCAGAATGGAGTATATTGTTGTTATTTTTCCAAAAACGGTTTGCTCCTAGCAATGATCATAAATAATTTACTGAAATCCCAAAACATCATTATTATTATTATTATTATTATCAACAGTAGTAGTAATAGTAGTAGTATTATAATTAGCCGTAGCATTAGATATTAGTATTATTGTTGTCCTTGTTATCACTGCACCTACCTTTCCCCACCAGTGTTAACAATGTCAAAAAAACCAACTGATGAGTCAACATCACGCATTTGCCCTGACAGTCATAGTGGTAAATAAAGGGGGGAGAGATTCCAATGCAGCAGGTAGATCTGTGTGACGCAGGCGGCCTGTAAGAAGCTGCTTGTTTGGAGGGAAAAAAAAACAAAACATTTTTTCTTTTTCCATATTTAATATTTTAAGCATATAGGAATGTATTACAGTGTTAGGCTGCAAAAGAAAATGTTTAACGCTAATTATCATTAGTAAATCTATATTTGCTCACAAAAAATACAATTTAATATTTTAATTAATGCAAATGAATGGAAATGCAATTAAAAAAAAAAACAACGGGAATTTCTTATGTTCTCCAAAAATGTACCGATATTTTGGATAGCTTGAAGAACATTCTTTCAGTTGTCAAACCTCCCCTCGGGGGCACCCCAGCCATTCCATATACTCGCAAAAATTTGAAATAAATTTTGAAATAGATAAAACAGTGCAATGGAATAAATAAGAAAGAAGTATTTCTCTGGAGAACTCGGGTTCGTTGGGGGATGGGTTCATTAATTTCCAGAAATAAACGATATATTTTCAAGCTATTGGAAAAAGGAAATATTAAATGAGGTCTGTTGATTGATCTATCAGCACCCCCCTAGCAAAAGTTAGCATGCAGCTAGCTAACAAGCTAAGAATTTGACAATAGTTTCCTATTCATCGTGCACAAGAGCATAAATTTGGGTTGAGCATAGGGGGGTGTTAAGGTCTCCAGCCATTTAAGGGGGTCCGGGGGGTTATGTTGGCTGGCTTTTGATTATTGAGCAGGATACAAGCCCCCAGCCCCCCCCCCCCATAATTTACGCCCATGATCATGTATAATCATCCGGTATGTGACATTTTTGCACAGCGTATGCCGGTCTGCAGTTATCAACCCCTACTGTAGAAAGTTTGATTAAATATATTGACAGGATATAATGTTGACTGGAAGCACAAAGTCTAAGGAGCTGAAGAACACAGTTAGGGTGCAAGTCCCTATCTTAGTAGGAGCAGAATCTGGTTGTTCCCCATCTTTGCTTCTGCGAAGCTTCTTTTCCTGTTGAATTCTGACAGCCCCACTCACAGCCCAACAGGCAAATAAATGACCGTCCAGAACATAACATCTCACCTGGCGGGAGACTGTGGACAGGTTTATCTGGTGGTGCTTTCGCAAATATGTATGGTCAGGCGTGTATGTTTGCGTGTGTGCGAGTGTGTGTGTGTGTGCCTTTGTCGTTATCGGTGTATCTGTGCTTGTTTATTACATGGGAGTTATTATGTGATGTTTTCCCGTTGGTGGTTCATTCGATTTCCAGAACTCAGAGGTCACCGGTAAGATCGCTCTCATCCTTCTCATTTGTTGTTGCCTCTCTGCTATTCTCTCGCAGGTTGGTGCCCTTCCTCTAATCGCATTCTGCTGACTATCTATCATCCCCTGTCCCGTTTTTAGACTTTCTTTTTTTCCAGAACTCCAGGTGCCTCTTTTTTTCTCTTACTGTCACTTTAAAGTTTTATCCAGAGTTCGTCAATGTCGGCTCTGTCGCCACGTCGAGAGAATAGGCCCCGGACGACGGCATGGCTGTTTCTAATGCTGCTTTTCAGGTGTCGGATGGAGCAACAGTATCATCTGAGCAACATGTCCTGTCAGCCTGTGATGATGTCAGAGCCTTTGGACACGGGAGTGTGAGCAATACGCCCACCTGGGGGCCAAAATTATCCTCGTTTGTTGGTTTTATGAAGCGTTTTGGTGCCGGTGGCTTGATTTCCAAAGTGCCCTCGCCGACGTGGGATGGAAATCCCACCTCCTTTCCCACTCAGGTCCGGATATGAGGGATTTCTCATGGGGCAGGGAAGAGCGGAATCCCGCACTGGGAGGCAGACCATCGCAAAGCCCAGAGGTGACCCTCACAATGTCTGGCTGCATCCTTCGCTTTTCGATTTATGAAACAAATCACCCACATCTGTAGTTATTTGTTCTAGCATCCACCTCCGTCAGTCTCACTCCTCTCTCAGCATCAGTCATTGCCATGTGTTTGTGTTTCAGCATCCATGAAAAACAGCCAGTGATCTCGGCGCCTGCCGAGAGCCCAGCTCACGGCTGTGACAGCGGAGTGATGGGAATCCCCCCCCACCGCACCAAGTAACGGCGGGCCCCTGCCAGCCCACACATCGCTCGGGGGTAACATTTTATTTATATTCTTGTCTCTCTTTGTAAATTCAGTAGACAGCACCACTTTGGGGGAAAAAGCGGATAATGTAAATCACAGCATATAATGAGTTTCCATCCAAGCAAAAAGTCTGTGTTGTTTTATATCTTTATGTATGTGTATGCAACACAAATTACTTTATCTTTTCAAGCCACTGTTGAAGTCACCATGACAACCCATGGTGTTATTGATTCTTCCAACCCGGGGTCAAATACCTTGAAATGGGCAGCAGTATATCACTGTACGAAGAATGTGACCCAACTAAACTTGACGGCGATCGTACTATTTGAAAATAAGGCTTTTTAAAGGCTATCTGCATATTCAGGCAGTATCGGCATTGGGCATGCAGGTTGGAGGGTATGAGGAACGAGTTTTGTGTTTCTCTTAGTGGACTCTAATCCACATCCTTGGCATAGAATATTCAGACTGCAGCTACTTTACATAACATTACTAATGTATACAGCTGACGCACCTGCATATACAGACACAGTAAATCCAGGAAATCCACCTACAGTCTCACTTATCCATCATTCTCTGTTCTGTCTTTAAAAGGGTAAATGCGTCTGATTTAAACCCGGCCTCTTTTGGACTCTCAAAATGTCCCAAATTACCGTTATTCCCATGTACTCAGTTTTCAAATAACATGCATCTTAGTTGTGTCGTCAGTTAATGCGAATTAATGCGCATGAAAACACCATACGTGACCAAACGCTGACACGGCGAGCGTCTGGGGTCGACCCTATAGGGGGCGGTGGCGTGCAGCTGTTCGAACCACAGCAGCCTGTAATGTGGCCATTAGTGCTGATGGCAGTGTTACCCATTACCGTGGGATCATTTCATTTCAGGGCTCGGAAATGGCCTCCGCAGTATGGTGGCAGGCAGTGCCGGCGCTGGTGGCTGAGGACCCAGAGAAGAGAGCTCTGTGATGTAGTGAGGTACCACCCGCCCTTGTCCTCAGGCTTTGTGCCACACACATGGGCATATTAACCGATGGCAACACACACACATACTCCCCAGCTGAGTCTCTCACACAGACTCTCTTTATTCACACGTTCATACATTTTCCCCGCAACCGTGGCTAAAAAGAAATATAATGCATAAACATATTGCATTTACGATAGAATATCACAGTATGCTAGAGTCACTATTCCCCGTGAAACTGGCCCATCTAGAAAGCAAAACCAAGACTTTCACTTTGTTTCGTATATGCTGCCCATTTTGTTAGGCTACAGTGGAATTCTAAAGCAGGCCACATGGGCAGACCGTATCCGGGGAGAAGAAGATCTCCAAGCTCCAACACTCAGTAAGAAAAGAATGCAATAGTGACACAGCTGCAGGTGATGGTGATCGTCCGTTATCTGGTGTTTTAGATAAGTAACATCATATATCAATAGAACCTCAACAACTCTGGCATGCGCTATCCATACTCGCTGCTGAGTCACCTTTTCATACGCTACAGCGTTAAGTGCAGCGTAGCAGACATCCCCGACCTCAAGTATTATAAAGTCATCAACTCTCTAGGACGCACCATGTCTCAGTGCAGTTAAAAGTTTATCAAAGTTGAGATGCATACAAGTGTTTTCTGATAGATCATGTACATGGGACTTGTGTTTGGGAAATTCCTGGAATTCCTAATCGTATTGAACGTAAGTGTTTTATTAATAGCCTTATCTTATTAATGTTGTAGGTTCTATTGACAGGCAGACAGTACGTAAAACAATTGTGTGCAAATAACAGGGCTAAAATATTTTATCATGATTTTTTCATATCAAATTATACCGATACCTATCATGATATAATTCAACCATTATTTCTTTACTTCAATGCTCCATTTTAATGTAAAGTTCCCAAACCCTAACCACAAACCCTAACCCTCGCTTTGGTACATTTCTCGAATCATTCTTAACTTTTGAAAAACAGTACTGTAAGTGCATTTCTCAAAACAATTCGTATAAACAGCACTACATGATGGATTGCATGCAAAAGCTTATAACTTTCACAAAACCCTTAGTTTATCGCTCAAATGAAATTTTTCTGCCAATGAACTTGTTAGTGCCACCAGAATGACAAGCCCTTCTGTCATCATTCACGAACGAGATGGTCAAAATGCTTAGCCATGTTGTCAAAATAACAGTGAACTCTCTAAGTAATTTCCGAAGTAAACTATGGGTACGTTTTTTCTGTATGACATCAATGATAACAATTTTAACAGTACAAAGTTACACATACTGTATATATACTAAGACACGTGTATGTGCTACATTATAGGTCTAGTATGTAACTGTATAACGTAAATTTACTGTATAGTATAAAATACAACTAGAATACTGTAATATAAAGCATTGCAGTACGTATACAGCATTACAATACAGCACACATTGTTGGATTACATAACTGTTGTCTCTAGGAAACCCTTTGACCAGCTTCGGCCATTGACTGAGGACATGGTCCACAACTGTGGTCCTTATTTCTTCAGGGACGTGCCTCTGATCTTGGCCTCTTCTACCTCTTCCTCTGTTTTGCCTCCCTGCCCTTCCATCATGTAGCCTCACTTCTCTCCATCTTACCGGCTGTTGACTCTCTTCATGTCCTTCTTGTTCTTCCAATGCCAGATTGTAACACTGTGTTTTGCTCCGTCTATATATGCTTGGCAACTGAAGATTCATGAGATGCACCACTGAGCTCAGAGAGCTGGTTGATCACTGGTCGATTTAACACTTCAAACATTTCCCTCTATTGGTGAAACTCAAAAATTCCACTTAAAGGGATTCAATTCAGGACACATTTATATAAAGAAAGAACTGTAATAGAGATGAATAGAGAATATGCTTGACAGATTATGACAACTGGTTCAACCATTTTGCATGTAACGACTTATACAATGAACTAATGCCTGGATGTTTTGGGGGGTAAGACTATTCATCAGAGTACCAGTATAATATATTTTGACCAACATGAAATAAACAATTGGTAATATAGGAATCAGCAGATGATTGTACGTAATCCTTTGTATGACTGTGCCAAAGCATTTGCAAAAGAGAACAGAATGAATTTTTTGCATTATAGAGAGGGAAAGGAAAATCGTTTTCGACTGTCTTGTCAAGGCAAATTAGGCAGGTAAAAAAAACAAGCTTACACGTGATTCAAAAATACTACATAAAGTTTTCCTAAATATGTATTTTTGAGAAATTATTCCAGCAGATTATTTAAAGGTTAGAGAGCCTTTTTGCGCCGCCCTTAACTCAGGGGCCAAGGACCCACGGATCTGGTCACCACCTCTTCCCCTTGTCTGCTGCCCTCCACATAGGGATGGCTAAACGCCAACTGGACCAGTTTAGTGAAAAATCTAGTCCAACATGCTTTTCTTTTGCTAGCCAGCGGGCTGGGATTCAGGATTTTGCATTTGCCTGCCATCTAAATGACTTGCCTCAGGCGGGTGAGTACGCTCATTTTCCATCCCCGAGGCCATACCAAAACACCATATGATTAAGCTCCTTTAACTCCTTAAAAGGAGAGAAATCACATCAACAGAAATGATCACTGACAGGATTTCTGAACCTGTGCACACACCAAGATGAGCTGTACACACGTGCCTAATCTGGTCAGTATAAAGTAGGTGAGGCACACTGTGGTATTCAACGACAGAGTTCAATGACAGAGTTCAACGACAGGGTAATGAAGGTGGGTCTCTCCCTCATCTCCCTGCTGTAATCAATACTCCTTTAATCGCACAAAAAAATGTTATTAACCTGCTTGGTCTCAGCAATCAGCAGTTCACCAGAACCATTTATTCGTCAGTCTCTGGAAAAAAAACATGACCAAATTAAGCTGAAACATGGGCAAAGACAGCTACATTTTTAGAGCTTGCTTTCCATTCTGAGGGCCTCTATTTTTTAATTAAATAGAATATTTACACTGGAAATGCAGGTAGCCAAGATCCCAGATGTGAATCAGGTCTCAGTCTGATGGATGGATGGATGGATGGATAATATAAAGATCAATAAAATGTTCTGGCATATATAGTGTATCTGTCAGTATAACTGCACTCATTCTCTATAATCCAGTACAATGGCTACTCAGAAAAATTTGCAGCCCCCTGACAAAATGCCATATTGGGCCCCCCTGTCAATTTTGCATGTAATTTTATGTATTCAGGGGCCCCTGTCAAGTGCTGCACCCCTCCCCCCCCAAATCAGCTGAGGTATCCATGCTCCTCTGATACCCTTGCTTACAAATACAATTGTAATCTATCAATACAGCTATACTGTAAATGTGCATGTTACTTAAACCACAATGACCACACATGTCTGTTTTATCTCCCTCGTTACCAAAAATGCATACATACAGTAGAAAAACAATCATTTCCCATAGGGGAACTACACCATCAGGAATTTTAGTGATATTGAGCACAAAGGCTAACAGGATAGTATATTGTTCTTTTCTTTAGGTTTGAACAGAAAATGGGCAAAGAACAATTACAGACATTTATGCACTAATTTATGCATTGAATGTGTTCTTCATATTTTCAGTTATAATTCCTTTCTGACATATTGGAATATGGGTCATTTGTTTTTCTTAATTGAAAATTATAAACTACCCGTCAATCTGTTAAATGGTAGTGACATCTAAGTTGTACATCTTAATTGTAAAAATACTTTGCAAAGTCATATAGTTTCAATTGAAACAGAAATAAGCACAAATTTCTCCAACATTCAACATCAGCGTTAATTTGAATGCACTTTGGCCAGGAAATTATAATAACTTGTAATTATACTAATTTGTTCAAATGAATCAATTAGGAATAAATTAAATTTAAAGGGTATATTTTGAGAAGCAGTGAAAGGAAAGGTAAATAATTGTAAATATTAACCATAACAAAATAAATGGGAAAAAGTTAATAGTTCCTTCCTCATAAGAGCAAGGAAATGGCTCATACTGTAATCAGTGACCTGGGGTTTTGCACTGAAAGAAGACAAATTTAATAAAAATTCAAATATATTGGGGGGGGGGGGGGTATGGGGTGCTACAGCCAAGCCCAACCCCCTCAGCACTGCTCATAATAATTAGCTAAATTTTAAAAAAAGATCACATGAGATATGTCACTTATTTTATATCAAACCATAGAACTGAATGACATTAAAATACAGACCCTGGTTCCAGCTTTCAGCTGTTTGGTGAGTCACAGGATTATCTGGGTGGGGGGGGCGACGGGACTTGCTGACTCTGAGAGACCAGGCTGCCATCAGATTGATCTGTGGACCGGATTTAATAAGTTTAACTGTTCAATTTTTCCAAAATACCTGTGGATGAGCCAAGCCTATACTGTAACTGGGCAGGTCAAATGTGCGAGTGTGCTGGCCAGACGCCCACCTCCACCCCCCATGAAGCTGGGCCTGTTGGGAAAAAAACCTTAATTACTTAAATGCTGCTATTTAAATGTTTCAGATAAACTCAGTACAATTTAATTTATTACAAAATGCTGTCATTTCTGCTTTGTACGCTATCATTGGATTTTATGCCCAGTTCGTCTTGTCAAATATGTCACCGATCAACCAGCATCTGAAAGTCTTTCCGAGTTCTTCTCACCAGAGCAGTAAATCAAAAGCCTGTTCAGCTATACCTGCAATGACATACTATTCCTTCAAAATGATATCACCCCCCTCCCCCTCCACCACCATGAAACTGGACGTTTTTTTCTTACATATCGTTCAACCTCAAGCAATCACTGGCTTTTTAAAACCTGGGAAATGTCAAGTGGATAAAAATACAAGCAACATATTGTTGCAGCTTAGATAACAGCGTCCCAAAATAATTTTTAAAAGCATCACGCCGGGAGGAGGGATGCCAGTAGCAGTAGGGGGTGAAGATGTTCATCATTGACCTTACGGCTTCCTCGACTCGTATGCCACGGCTTGTTCCCCATGCACGCAGATCGGCAGTAACTGCACGCAGCCGTGTGGGAGACGTCAGCGCGCTGTCCTGCGCAGGGCTCCCTCCAGACACTTAATGCAGACATTTCCACCCTGCTGATGGTAGACAGATGCCAGACCTTATCTTTCTGAGTCAAAAATGCCATCTCTTCTGAAGGGCTGTAAAAAAGCAACACCTCCAGTTTAGATCCATAAATCGAACTTAATACAGACATATAGCCTTCATATATACATGTTATTTATGCTTTTTTTAGAGATTGTGTCTTTTTTCTGCATAAAGCCCACATTCGACAAAATTGGTCACAGGGGCTCAGCCTGCTGTTAGGCAGGAATTCAGTCGGGGAGTAGAGGGTCTTATTAAATGCACTGGACCTGAGTGGTTTCTGTGGTTTCATTTCAGAGCCTGGGGCATGGTGGCCACAAACCGGAATAGAGACTGCATCGGGGGGGGGGGCCGACGTCTAGCACTGCAAATCAGTGCGATAGAGAGCTAAATGAGAGTGGCTTGTTTTTCTTCTGAGGGTGGTACACTGCATTTTCTAAAAACGAGTCCAGTAGAGTGTTGCATTTTGGTGTGTATTAACATCTGCAGACCATCCCTGCTGTTTGCCTGAACCTTGAAGCACTTTCTAGATCTCCCCGGGGGGGGCTTTTTATCATGGAGATGGTGGGTTACAACAAAATGGATTTTCTCTGCTACCTTTAAACTCCGCAAATCCCCCAGTGTACCTGCCTCTACATGAAATGCAAAATGCCCCCAGTAATCCTTTGCCCCGGTAACCTCTCCACTAATACTCTCCCACACTTTGCTTTTCATACTCAGCGAAGACATATGGTACTATGCAGACAAATAAGACACCAGGAAGCCCTTAGTGGAGTAATACCGGTTATATTCTGCTGTTGTAGCCCAAAGTCAATGTCCTCTCTGCTTCTGGTATATACCAAGCCACAAGCGAGCTACAAAGACTAGAGAAATTCCATGATTTACCATTTCGTACAACATTGGTCACTGTCAGCAATTCTATGCCTAGGAAATTTAGCTAGAGTTCTGTGCTCCCACAAATGTCCTCCAGACAAAACTACAAGATCATGCTCTTAAGGGTGAAATATGCCCTTCGGTATGCGTGCCAAGAAGCGCTTTTCGTGAAGATGACCGTGTGATAAAAGCTTGTCTGTCCTCATGCAGAAATTATTGTCCCTTCATTTATGATCGCGTACGTACGGCTCATGAGGCATTTGGCATCTCTGCCTGATAAATGGTTAAGATCGTTCAGGTCAGATTTATTGGGATTTGCATACACATATCTACTAACATTAGTACAAAGCTGCTACTAAGCCATTTAAACTTAGCTCAAGTCTGAGGATTAAGTGATTCAGGCCTCCATGGTTAGCAACTTTGAACTGAGGGAATACTCACACTTAGCCCAGATGCCTTGTACCACGCCCGAGGGCAATAGCCCCCTGTGCTCACATTGCACTTAACGATCCTGGCCAGAGCACGCTTTAGTCATCACCATGTTACTTTTTTTGTGTTGAAGAAAACATAGGAAGGAAAGCACTATCGCACTGCACAATGGAATTCATGATGAATGCCCTTATTTTATGGCTTATTCGGAGTCGTTTTGGGTACAATTACACACAGAGATTTATCAAGAATGCAATGTAGCGATTTTTATTCATTCATGCAATAAGAAAATAGTCTTACATTTTACCAAATTTCTTAAAGTGTTTTAGACTAGGGTTACATGCTATACCAGTACTGATAAAGATACCGTGGTACCGCATTTTTGAAAGCTGTTCGATATTACATTTCTTTAGTACCAATACTAATTACAATATCACAGACATCGCTAACCATTGAATCAGAACCATGAATTCAATATATCCGAACCACTGGCAAAACTCAATTACACCCTAAGTCAGAATTGTACGCATCATGCTATATAGAATACAAAAATGTCAGCTAGTTAAATATGGTCTCCCTATAGTCAAAGATCGTCCTGGGTATGACGTTAAACTGCATCCGGCCCTGCAAGCGGTCCTCCAACTTGCAGGGAATTTTTGGTGGTTAGTGGTGGGAGGTAGATGGAGCTCATCAGCCTTGGCAGGCAGTCCGTCTAGGAGAAGGAAAACTCTGATTTCAAACCACAGCGCCAGGTGTGCTGGACAGTTTCGGCGCGCGACGACCCTGGGTCCATGGACGTGTCTTAAACATTCAGCAACCATGCCCCTGCCAGGGTTACCAGCCCCACTGCCTTGTGGGTATCTTCCGATACCGAGGAGAAAAGGCAATGGGAGTAAACCCAGACAGAAAATACGGAGTGGAGCCCCTAAGGCAGCTGGCCAGTGTTTTGCGCTCCAGCCGGCAACTCCTGCAGCCAAGCTGGTGCCAAACGTATTGCTTTGCTTTCCTTTGGGGGGATGCTAGTGTCTGGGCAGCCTAGTGTCTCCAAAACCTGCGCCCAGGCTTGCGCCCTGGAGAGGTTACTCCAGTGCTGCTGTCTTACAGCGTCATCACAACATGGAAGACAGCAGTTACGAGTTATAAGCCCATGTCCGATTGGCGTAGGATAGGGCGCTATGGGCTGTCTTCGATGGTGGGAGGATCCATCGTGTTCCACTGGTCAGCTACCGCCCACCTCAAGCTGGACAGCCCCTGGCTAATTGGGTGCCGACCCGCCACGGTCTGCCTGCTTCATTGGGTGCTTGGAGCTTAGAGATAAACTCGACAAGCAGACCGCAAAACACTGCACCAGGCAAATATCAACAGAAGAAAAAACCAGTTCTACGGCTGGGAAGTTGGAATATCAGGACTATGTGCCCTGGCCATACAGACGACCTTTCTGTCGTTGATGACTGTAGAAAGACCGCCATTATAAACCGTGAGTTGAAGAAGCTCAATATTGACATCGCTGCCCTCCAGGAAACTAGACTCCCCGCAGAAGGCAGCCTCAGAGAAAAGGACTACATCTTCTTCTGGCAGGGGAAGAGACCTGAGGAACCACGACAGCATGGCGTCGGCTTTGCCATGAGTAACACCCTCCTCACCTCAATGGTGCCTCCAGAAGGCGGCACTGAAAGGATCCTGTCCCTCCGACTCTCCTGTTGCACTGGACCCCTGAACATCCTGAGCGTCTATGCTCCAACACTCTGCTCTCTTGCAGAGATCAAGGATCAGTTTTACGAGGAACTCCATGCTGCCATTAGAAGAGTACCTTCCTCAGAAGCCTTAGTCCTACTCGGCGACTTTAATGCCAGGGTGGGAAGTGATCATGACTCCTGGCCCATGTGTCTTGGCCACTTTGGTGTAAGCAAATTGAATGAGAACGGCCAGAGGCTTTTTGAGTTTTGCTCCTACCACGACCTCTGCATTTCAAATACGTTCTTCTCCACCAAACCTCATCACCGAGTATCATGGCGGTGCCCCAGATCCCGCCACTGGCACCAATTAGACCTGGTTATCACACGCAGGACTATGCTTCGCAGTATCCTCGTTTCCTGCAGCTATCACAGTGCTGACTGCGATACAGACCACTCCCTGGTCGGCAGCAAACTGCGACTTCAGCCTAAGCGTTTCCATCGCACAAGGCAGAAAGGGCGGCCACGAATCAACATAGCTAGAACCTTTGTTCCCAATCTATGCACCCAGTTCGCAGGAGCCTTCCAGGAACCCCCAACAGGCAGCGTAGACAAGAAGTGGAACTTCATTCAGGACACCATATACCATCATGCCATGGCCACGTTTGGAACGAAGGAGAGAAGAAACCCCGACTGGTTCGAGGCAAAAGTCACAGAGATTGAGCCTGCAATAGAAGCTAAACGTGCAGTGCTCATCAAGCACAAGTACAACCCCTCAGAGGGCACTTTAGCTGCACTAAGGAAGGCTAGGAGCGAAGTCCAATGCCTGGCCTGCCGCTGCGCCAACGACTATTAGCTGAATCTCTGCCTGAGCATCCAGCAAGCCGCTGACAGCGGCAACGCCCATGGCATGTTCGAAGGCATGTTCGAAGGCAATCGGCCCGTCTGCCACCAAGATTGCGCCACTGAAGTCCTCAACCGGCAATATTATCACAGACAGATCCAAACAGATGGAACGATGGGCCGAGCACTACCGGCAACTCTACTCCCAGGAATCCGCTGTCACCGAAGATGCTCTGCAGCACATCCAGACCCTGCCAGTCTTAGAGGAGC
>JAODJX010000042.1:9975103-9996336 GCA_026776945.1 Isichthys henryi
GATGTCAGCAGCATCCCCAGCATCTGCATCGGTGACTTCACTCTGGAGGTAGTGGAGGAGTTCGTCTATCTGGGCTCCACCATCAGCAGTAACCTATCACTTGACACTGAACTTGACAAACGGATCGGCAAGGCCGCCGCAACGATGGCACGCCTCACCAAACAGGTGTGGGAGAACACCATGCTGACCATCAACACCAAGATCCATGTCTACCAGGCCTGCGTCCTCAGCACCCACTTGTATGGCAGCGAGACATGGACCCTGTACGTCCGCCAGGAACACAAACTCAACACGTTCCATCTCCACTGCCTGCGAAGGATACTGGGTATCACATGGCAGGACCGTATTTCCAACACGGTTGTCCTGGAACAGGCAGGCATCCTCAGCATGTATGCTCTGCTCACCCAGCGCCGCCTTCGCTGGCTCGGCCACATTCATCGCATGGACGATGGACGGCTCCCCAAAGAAATCCTCTATGGAAAACTGGGCTCTGGCGTCAGACCAGTGGGGAGGCCAGCACTGCGCTACAAAGACGTCTGCAAGCACAACATGAAAGCCTGTGACATCAACCCCACAACATGGGAAGTTGCAGCAGCAGATCACAGTGGCTGGAGGCGGACTGTCAAGGTGGGTGTAAAGAACGACGAACAAAAGCGACACCTACATTGGGCAGAGAAGAGAGAACGCAGAAAAAATGCGGAGACATTCTCAGTGAAACCAGATGCCGTCTTCATCTGTCCAAACTGCACCAGAAGCTGTACATCCAAAATTGGGCTCTACAGCCACCAAAGACGCTGTTTTCAAGCTAAGGAGTAACCAAACCGGACGCAGAATTCCATGGTCTCCCGAGACAGAGGACGCCAGAGATAGTCAAAGAACTATCCAACTTGCAGCCATGGATTCTTTCCACCGGTGCTGGTGGAAAGTGTCATGCCCCGATCGTCTGATCCTCCTGTTTGCCACGCCCCCCTCTCTACCCCGCGTGGAATAACTGTGCTCCCATCAGTTCCTCATCATGTTAATTACTGTGGTGTATTTAAGTCCATGTCTGTGTGCCTTTCGTTAGTTCGGTCGTTAACGTTGTGCCGTTGGGACGTCAGATCTGTGTGGTACTCCATCTTCCCTGACTTGACTTTCCTGAATAAACCCTTCACTTCCCCATATCTCTGTACTCCTGTGTCTGCTTCCCCGCTCCATTCCAGCGTGTCATGACACAGAGGCCTATCCCAGACATCAAGGAGCAAAAGGCAAGGGTGCCAGCATTTCATGAGGGCCTACCAAATTCATTGGTCATTACATAATAATGCGAACAAGAATCACATAAATCTTCCCAAATTCTCAGACATTGTACCTTACCATATAAAGAATCAGCTAAGGAATTTAATGATTCAGACAGATGCAATGCTTTGATAAGCTGGTATTAAAAGTGTGTTTTTGCCAGCAAAAGTAAGATTAGTAAGACAAGTACCATTGAAAAGCCTCAATAAATGAAGGACATTGATCTACTGTGACAGTTTGGCAGTGCTGGTCAATGTTGGCGTCTGCCAGCCGCAGGAAATATAGTGAAGGATTTCAACCTTGACAATGTTTGTTTCAATTTTCCTTCATCTGTTGGGTCATTTGTTTTGCATATAATGCCATAATTAATTTAAGTTAATAATGGCACATACAAGATAGCTACTGAAATGATTCATATTTCAAAATTTCAATAATTTATTATTGAAATAAATTATTATTATTTTGGACATGGCACATCTTCCTACACCCTAGCACTTCTGTTTTATCGGCAGTTTCAGAGCAGCTACTAAGGCGGCACAATGTTGGGTTTTGGTGACTTCATGTTGCACCACTGACTACAAGCCCCGTCTCAGCAGATCTCTCCAATGTGGACGTCCAGATGGTCCTGATCAGACTTATCACACTGCTAGAAAGGCCAGCTGGGTTTTTAAAGGTCATGGGAGTATATGAGAGCTCAAAGCATAAAGCATTTCGGGGTTCTCACTATGGTGCACTTCAATGTTTATTTGTGTTTTGTTTCTTAGCATATAGGTCCTGACAGTTATTCTAAACCCGTCTGAGATTTGTTATTATAAATGGGATTTGACAGTAATTCATTGTAAATGTTTGACTTAATAAAAGCATGACTGAACTACAGTTATTTTAATAAAAGTCCTGTTTGAACTATTCCTTCAGCCCTTGCTTCCATTCTATGGGACCATCGTTCTGTACAACTTTTTTTTATTTGTTTTTCAGGTGCCTCAGTGCTACTCCAGCAAGCGTTAATCCTGTGTGGCTTGTTCCTCTCTTCACATCATGGATCCCTACTTGTGTGAGGAGCAAAACTGGGCAGGCTTTCACTAAAACACTGAGAACAATCTGGAACCATAAGATAAAATGTCTTCCCTTTTTAATGCCCATGTGGTCCTTAATGAAACACTAGAATAGCTAGAATAGGGGATGGAGGTAGTTTGCCTAGTCTGAGGATGGCATCACTATCTTAGTGATTTACTTTCCTAATCTTCAAAAAAAAAACAGTCACATTCTTAATGAGTATATTAGCTTCGCTCTGTGTGTGGAGTTTCTCCCCATATCAGGCCATGCAGAGGGATCAAAATTACCCACAATCTGTGACTGTGTGTGTGTGTGTGTGTGTGTATTAGGTTTTTATTACACTGTGGGGACCAAATGTCCCCCACAATGTAATAAAAACTCTGGGGATCGCAATCAAAAAAACTAAAAATGCCAAAAGTCTTGTATTTTGTTTGGTTACTTATGGTTAAGGTTAGGGGTTATAAGGTCGTCATGTTGGCATTGCAGTTTTCCCCATAGAAATGTATGGAGAGTCCCCATAAACATATAATTACAAACCTGTGTGTGTGTCTGTAGATGTGTATATATTACATTATGGGGACCAACTGTGATAAAAACCTGTTATTTTGATGTTGCGAGGACATTTTTTTCAGTCCTCACAAGGAGAAACTCAATTTTATAAAAATCTGCGACTATGTGTGTGTGTGTGCGTGTGTGTGTGCGTGTTGGTGAGCCTTGTAATAGACTGTCGAAGGTGCTCCCCAGAAGCACCTCCCACCAGTGACATTGAACTGCATAAGCAATCGGAAAATGGATGGATGGTGGGATGGATCAGAGAATGGCTGGATAATCGTCCTCTTCAAAATCATGCTTCTTATACTGACATTATGTAAGTAAATGTTCACAGAGACCCAGAACCTGGCATATTGCTAAGGCCAGCAAACCATTTATCTGAGGTTAAAACCACAAAATGTTGTGGCCATCAAAGATCATCGAAGACCAAAGTAATCCTAAGGATACAAGGTTTTTTTTTTTTTAATTCTACAGATAAGAACCAATCTGTCCTGCAGCACCCCTGTGTGGACGATTTTCACAAAATATGTTTTCACGATTAATAAGCAGCTTCATTAACATGTACACGTTTGAGTTCATTTAATGCATCAAAGCACAGGTTAACATACATAGCCTGCTTTGCATCAGAAGCATGAGACAAATTCCTATTTCAAGAATCTTATTTCCTTTATATTAGAAATCGGTTCTAATCTGAGGGCAGGTATTCATGTAAAATATGACGTGCGCACGACTATATGGCAAACAAAAACATGCTAGCTGAACAGTCAACAGAATTGCAACTATTCTGTTGCAATGAAGGGCAAACTCGGGAGCATAACAAAAGTCAATAACGGGAGCCTTCATTATTATATGGAGCGCGTCATGTGACTGAGTGACGTGTGTCCAATAAAACTAGCTCATGTCTCCTCCAAATGCACTTTCACAGGCAAACCCATTACGGAATTGCAGACTCATAAATTTTTAGTCCTCTATGTGACAAACAGTAGCCCTTAAGGAATATAATTTTAAGCAGCCTAACACCTTGTATTACTTAACATTCAGGTACATTTATAAAGCATGAAAGTGTAAATATACAGACATATATAACAGCAATCTCTTCGTCTGCTGTAAACCAACGACCATGCGTAACAAAGAAATTAATTTGTAATGTACGATATCCGTGAATTACTTAACGCGCTTTCTAGGCGGAAAGATTGGTGGTTCGGTGCGCATGCGCAGCGTCCCCAATCATCCCGGAAGTGTTCTGTGCGCTGATGTCCATATTTTACACCATATTACCCGAAAAACAACACGCTCAGCCACAACACGGCCGTCATCTTATCCTATTGCGAACGGCTACAGTTAGTCAACAGTCCAGAATAACTTTATCGTGGGAACTGTTTTTCTTTCAAGCGATTTTCAAGACCGCCATCAAGGCATCTGGGGATATGACTTACTTAAACTTTCGTTGGACGTGCTAGCGACCACCTTCCACGTTCTTTGCAGAAAATTGTCGGAACCTTCTTGAAACTTTAATAACCAAATTTAACCAGTACGTTTAAACGCTTAAATATGAAATATATTGCGTCGTAGCCTTAGCAGTTCAGGCAGTACTGTATATACTGACATATTGCATTAAACTGGGGGTACTATTGAACTCTAGCTAGTTTAACTGTTAGATGTGTAGTGCAATGTATGTGGATTTGTAACTGCGCTCTTATTTGGTTGTAAGCTAGTTTTTTTATGTTTTACGCTGTATTGATGTATTCGCTATTATAATTTATCTGTCAGTGGCCTGCTCAGCGTTGCTGCTTATTGCATTTTGAGAATCTTCGGTTATCGAGCAAAATATATAGTTGACGTACAAGTTGGAAGGTTACAGAGTATCACTGACTGTTCTGTATGCATTGGCAGTTATGTAGTTATGCCTGTCGGTGTGTCTTTCCTTAAATAAACAGGTCAAAATGCCAAGCCGCAGCAGTGTCACCGGAAGCAACCACACCAGCAAAGTCAGATACTCCAAGCTGCCGGATAGCGATGACGGCTACATTGATTTGCAGGTATTTCCCAGCGGGTAGCCAACCAATTACAATTTAATTGCAGCATCCTTAATTGCCATAAATGCAGACTGTGAATATTAAGACCTCTGTTCTAGCTCAATAGCCATTTGTATTTTTCTCACGTTTCAAATTAATTATATTAGTATGGTCACGTTTACAAGAATGAGATTTATTTATTTGTGGGTTCCCAGACCCGTTATTGATTTATGTTTTAATTGCTTATTTTTTTTGGGGGGGGGGGGATTTGATCGAATCACAAAACTACCCTCATGGTAAAAAGATGCTCTCTTCCAGATAAATGATTGTTTGTTTATTTTTCCCTCAATGCAGTTCAAGAAGACTCCGCCCAAAGTTCCATATAAGGCCATCGCCCTGGCCACTGTCCTCTTCCTGATTGGCTCTTTGCTAATTGTCATTGGAGCGCTTCTTCTGGCGGGGTACATCGAAGTGACGGTGAGTTCACATCGCAACAGCGCCCCTTGTCGGGGTCTCTCGGTTTAGCACCCCACTGTCACCGTTAGAGTGCACTCTCTATTTAAAGATAGTGAAAACTTTGTGTTTAAAATGATCGGTTAACACGATGCTTGACTCCACGAAGAACACTTGGACTTTTTTTTTTTTTAGTTGTTAGGTTTTACCAGTCTGTGGTGTTCGCCAGTTCCGGGATTAAATCAAAATAGTGTAAAAATACTTTCTGTAGTTAATTTACGCAGTTGATACTTTCAACAGCATCTGTATTGAAAATGGCAAAAATCTGTATTGATTCTTTGTGAGGTTACTGATGGTACTGATCTTTGCCTGATCCATTGTCTGTTACTCATTATTCTTCTCCTCTTCGTGATTCTATTGGAAACCCCAGTTACAGTAAAACTTTATACATATGAGAAAATTAGTAACAGTATTGACAGCCACTGCTCAGCTTCATTGCTGGTTACTAGCTTCCAGTAGTGACTGTGGCATTCTTCCAATTCCTGCTTGCAAACTCAAGGCGTGTAAATGCTGGCAGTGCACACAGATACACGCCATTGAGCAAGTCTGGATGATGAATTGGACTATTTTTTGTAGAAGAAAAAAAAAATTGTGACGTAGTAAGTAACATGTTGCATTTCCATTTGATCAGTTAAAAGATGATTCTCTCCAAAGATTCTGTATCTAAAATTGATCGAACTGAATATTTCCTGAGGTGAGTTACTCAGGTACAATGGCAAAAACAGCAATTGCATTAATGGAACCTTCAACATTAAAGTTCAAGTTTAAAAAATATATATTACATAAACATTTTAAGATTAAGTGTTCTGCTCCAGCTATGGTTGCAAAGGGGTGATAACTTTACGGAAACTTTCCAGAAACTTTCCATTCCATGGGAAGTTAATCTAGGGAATCTTGGAAATATTCCAAGATGGAAACTTTCCATGGGAATTACTGGGAATATATGTGAATTAACAGAAAATCTCCGGAATTTTGTATCCGTACCTTTAAGCAAGGCAAAGCTTGGGTGAAAATTTATGTTTTTGCTCTTACACCTTGCTGTGAAAGCAGTTATCCTAGGTGTTTTGTTTTGTTTGGCCAGCATGTTTTTCTTTGTTTATCCCCATCTTACGTTTTAATCCTGTTTATTCCAGCACCCAGACCGCACTGTTCCAGTCCTCATCATCGGAATCCTGGTCTTCCTTCCAGGGTTCTACCATCTGCGGATTGCCTACTATGCATCCAGAGGTTACCGTGGTTACTCCTACGAAGACATACCTGACTTTGATGACTAACTGTCTATGGGGCAGCTGAAGTCTTGGGCTTGACAGTAGCAAGAATCACCTATTACCAGAATGCCGTTTTGCTTCAAGAGACATATTAGATTCCTGGAAATAGTCTGTCTGGAGAGTATTATGTCCAAAGAAATAGAAAATTTATGTTTTAAATACTAGTGTATTTTTTTAAGCGCAAATAAGTGGTTGAAGCAGGTATCATCATTTGTAAACAGAGTCAATTGTTTCTATGTACTGCAAGTGAAAGTTCAGGCCTTATTGGTCACACATCCATCTGTTGTTTTATCAAAGGTGTCAAAACTCTTCTCCTCACAGATCTTCATTATTCAGCTTTCTCTCCTTAAAGAGTTACAGGAAATAACATGGTTGGAACATTTATGGTCTCATTTCATAGATAAACATTAATACTTTTCAAGATTTTTTTTCTAGGTCCTTCATTGCAGCTCTGCCAAGTCTATGATGTATTTCTTGACTCCCGAGTCCTTTGTGGTTGATTGTTCCTTGGAGACCAAAGTGATCTATAACTTTAATGTCTATACCATTAACCCCAAAGCTGCTATTCCTTTGGTCATGGCCATTGTTTTCTACTGTAAATGTAATGTTATCGCTATGTGTATATATACATATGGTTGATGATGTTTTTCCACCAATCTGCATTCTGTATACAAATTGACATGGTATGGTCACAGTATGCAACATTCTTTTCCAGTGTAGAGTGTCTTATTAAGGACAGCGAGATACTAATTTTCCTGAGAACATTCCAAATTGTAACATTATCAACACGATCAAAGACTTTGTTGTCAATTAAGTACCTCTTTCCATAGGTCAACTAAAGGTAATAGAACCATGATTTTCCAATTTGAACAATGAAAGAAAGTAGTACAGTTAAGTCACTATGGCAGCTATAGAGTAGTGGTAGCAGTTGTGATAAAGGGTATAGAATGAGCTCTAATCTCAAGGTTGTTTGTACCGTGAATAAAGCCTGATATTCTCCAGGAAAAAAAGTGAAGCTATATTAAAGTGTACAGTTCATTTAGCTGACTCTAAATAACTGGAGGAGTCTTCATGAACGTAACAGGCTTATTTCCTTGCTTTTATTTTTGAAAGGTTTCTGACAGATCGTGACACTCCTTAACGTTTGGCTTTTAGAACATTTCCTGTTTATTCTGGTACAGTAACTTATAAAGTTATTTAAGAATGTTTCCTGTTATTCTAATCATTGCATCTCACTCCCTCCCTGATCAGTCATAATCCTTAAAAGATCTCAGGTTTTACACGCGAAGTCCAATGTGGGAAAATCGTTTGCTGACTTGTGATCTAGCACCTTATTAGCCATTAGCCGCAGGTGATCTTTATGAGAACAGGTGTTGCCGAACGGAAGGGAACATCGTAACGAAAGGGTGTAAATTGTTCCATTTATCTAATTACATGCTGGTGATGTTTAGAAAATGGATAGCAACAACTGAAAGTCACATACCGGCCAGGCGACCCAAAAATATGTTTTTCTTGAGTTGCTCTTGGCTGGTTAGCTGCCTGCTTTTTAACCAGCAATTCTCTGTCATCTGAAATTTCAAATGACAAAACCGTACTTGCTTGATTCGGTTTAGGAAAACACACAGTGGATGTAATAGCCTGTATTGAGTATTTATGAAGGCATATTTAGTTATAACAAAAAAAAAACAACTTTCATGACAGCATATCTTGTCAACTTTGTAAGGAATTCACCGTGTATGATGCAGATTAGTAATATATGTTCAGGCCTTTACATGCTTATTAGTTTTGTCTCTTTTGTACCATAATTCATGTTTCTGAAATAACTGCCAGGGATTAAAACAAGCCATGAACACTGTACAGAATTTCAATGTGATTTTCAGTAATGTGTTTACATTAGGGATTGTTTCAGTTTGTGTGGAGTAAGATATTTCTGTTTTCCGAAATGTAACACAACAGCGCAAGATAAAAAAAAAAAAAAAGGTTTTAAAATAGTCAGGGCAGGCAAGTAATATAAAAGGAGACAGAAAGCTGCCTCTGGAATTATTTACCAATTGATTAAATTTATGTTGAATTAAGACGGATGTAAAAGTAGGCTGTTTTATGTGACATTGTGATTCACCCAAATTCTATTTTATTTTTTTTGCAAGCTCCAAATTACTATATGCATTTCAACCATTTTCATTCATTTTGCCTCCAGTTACGTGAAATCATCTCTCTCCTAATAAAATATACTACACACATATAAAATCGCCTCTGAATTGCCTGTGTTTCTGTTTAAACCAAGGCATGGTCTTCCAGCCTTTGGTTCCTCTGCCTAATAGGTTTAAATCATGCCTTATGTAAGTAATAGAACTGCACTATGGTGTCCTTGGCTAGCGGTGGACGGGTCGTACATTTTGAACCAGCATTACTGCCTTTTGCTTAATGAAGCGTACAGGGAAAATGTCAAAGATGGTGCTTTGCGGCTGTCGTTGTTGTCTGCCTCTCCTGACCTCTGCAAGTCCATTGAAATGACTTCTCGATGTGGTTGTTTTCTGTCCTTTTAAGAATAGCGCTGTTCCCTATTTTCGGATCCGTGAGAGTTCATGACCTGTATAATATTGAACAAAGGAGCCATAAGAGAGATAATATCCATTTTTCACTGGTAACACATCCTATTATTCAAACTAACAAATCCTCAGGGAAAGCTTTTTAATATTTAAATAAATATTTCAGAAACTGGCATATGTCGATGTCAGGCAAGCAGTGCGCTTTTATGTTTAAATTAATTATATATTCAAAGTGTATTTTACGGTAGATCCATCGCTGTTCCTTACGGCTTTACTTAAGCTGAAGCCCATCTGCGTAAAATAGCGCTGCCGGGCACTGATGAAGATGGTTACTACGGTACCAAAATGTATTCGAGGTTTATTATTATTTTACCAATAGAGTATGTCAGGTAAAGAAAATACCTTTTATTCGAAGCATTGCCATTATTTCTCTTATTTTGGTGTTGCTATGCTAACTTACCCGATACTGCTGTTTTGTACTTTCTCGTCATTTCTGTATCGTGTTATTCTATCACCTTATTCATTCATTCATTTTGGGGCATTATACAGACAACATACAGGTTGCATTCTGTGGATTCGCATGGAGCTTGTGAAAACTGTATACGAAAATAACAAGTTACCGAGTTGATAATCAAATGCCACTTATGCACTCAAGGGCGCCGAAAAGGGGGCGGGGGGGTTAAGACGATTCCGAGGGCCCCTGAATGACCGGAGCCTTAAAAAATTAAATTTAACGGGATTGGTTTGGGTTGGAAGCACAATGTAAGATGTTTTAATGGGGGCCAAAATCTTTAGCGGGACCCCTGCATGCGCTAAATATGTTTATACGCACGTGCCAGTAACTCGGGGAATATAAACAATGAAGTTATAGCTTTCTTAATTCCCGGAGCGAATGGCGCCGTCTTGTGGTGCAGAAACTTTGAAATGGAAAAATTTATACTGCGGTGTCGTTTAAGGTTATATAGACGGGAAAGATTTCACACTTTTAATAATACGTAACATCGAATTTTGCGGTTTAATTTTAGCAATGTAAGTAATTCAACCAAATATTTAAATGTAAATTACAAAAATGTTTCAAGTCAGTCTAAAAATTCGATAAACCACAACCAATGGACTTTTTTTTATAACTTAATATATTAATCAAATGCAATGCTCTAATAAATTATATTAAGTGATAATATAGGTCAAATTAATTTTTCATTATATGCATTGAGAAAATCAATTGGTTTTTTTTTACACGTTCATTTGATTATAAAATAACGAGCGTGTAATATCAACATGGGAAAGTTAAGATTATTATTCTCTGGTAAAATAATAATCCAAATTTGGCACAAACGAAATGCACTGATACTGCCCCTTCGAAATCCGCAGCAACATTTTAAAGGACAAAATATGAGGCGACGATGGGAACATGACGCTTAAAGGATGCAACGTCGGTGACATTTAAAGAGGGCTGTCCTTTTAAAGGGCAATTAAACGTCCGGGTAAAGCAAGGGATGGGTTAGGTCAGAATAAAGCGAAATAAACTTTAGTGTTCGTGTCTGTGTGTGCGGGAAAGAGGGGGTGAGAAAGGGGGGAGTCGGGAAAGAGAGAGAGAGCACGTTTGATTTTATAAAAGGGGGAGGTGTGTGTTTTGCATCTGATCACTCTACTTGGTGCGTTGCGCAGAAAGGGTGGTGTTTGCGTGTGAGAAAGAAAGTGTTAGTGGGGTCTGAAGAAGCATCGCATATCACCATCACACACCTATAAGCGGTCCTTTAAAAAATACTGGAGAGAAACGCTACTGGAGGTGAAGTTGCACAACTCCTATTGACAAGAAGGACCCATGGAGTGTGTAATTTAATCTATAGTAGTTCTGATCAGCCTGCATCACTGGCTTGTCTGCCTTGCCCTACAGCTTTTGGATCAACTGCGAGACACGTTTTTTCTCCTTCAGTTTGGAAATGATTTCCTAAGGCTTCCGGCACATACCCAAGCTGTTTATACAGTCTGAGTTGTGGGTAGGTAATATTCAAGCGTGTAAACATGTGTCGTACTAGTCAATTCACTTAAAAGCCGTTTCCACGAATCTAAAAAAAAGTTCTTGTAATGAAATCTTTGGGGTGTATGTTCTAGACGATACGTTGGATTTTCGCAAATGTTTCGCCATAGAGGATAAAATTTGTTTAGATAGTTAAATAGTTTAGTTGGGTGTGTGGCCAGATATTAAGAGGACAAGCTTTACTTGTGTTACAAAGCCGCCCCCATCTACATAAAGTTGGCAGTAATTGGAGCTCAAAAATTCGGAACAAGGAAATAAGAATTATTTGAATGTACTGCCAAATGGATGGAAGCTCTCGGTTAAGACAGACATGGACATTTTCAAGACGTGGTTGGTGCACATTAAAGATCTCTGGTGCTGGACTGTCCGACTCATTGTGTCCGATTAGCCTACACGAGTATATATCATTTGCACAATAAAATAATAGTATTAGTAACAACATCGAATATATATATACATATCTCAAGTTGGCATTCTGGCTGTGGAAGAAAAGGCGTCCTGTGCTGACGGTCCGATTTTATTATTTTGTAGAGAATAATGCACCTGCATATATGTTAGTACGGTTCCTGACGATCGAGGACACCTTGGATGAAGACGTCAGAAGACAGAGGATAAACATTCTTCTCAATGGACTAACCAATTTGATTTTCAGGGAAAAGTGCCTAAAACAAGGTAAACAATCATTTCATTTCTATTATTCGATCGAAGCAGCCACCTCATTGCGATTACATTGTGAGATCGCGACATTTTAAATGGTGATCGTAATATTCCGAGTGATCAATATCGGGAACAAACATGCTTCTGGTCATATCCCTCTTTCTCACTAGTTCAGTGCTGTCTACTCGGCGAAGGTTACGGCAAGCTCTGTCATAATGTACCCAAACTAAGAAAAATCGGTGCTGTATTATTTGTGGGCTACTTGCTGAACAATAGCTTGAGAGATATTAAGGTGCAGCAAACTGAATGCTTCACAGATTAAGACGCTGTAGAGATGTGCGCCGCTTTAACAATATGAAGTAACTAGCATCGTCTGTATTTATCCAGCTGGTAAGATACTGACCAGTCGCGATTGCACGGGGTGACTCAAGTTACCCTGCCGTGTTTTCTTAGCAACTGAGTCCTTGTGTAAACAAAAGTTGTTGTTTTTTGTTTACTGCATAAATGACATCGTCAGCTGCGATTCCATTCAATTGAACATTCTGACAATCTGATATTTAGATATAAATATATTAGTTTGGCCTATAATAGATGGAAGACGTTTGGTTTGTGCCGATGGTCCTGGTTTCACACGTGTGGTCTTAAGGGCGATGACAACAAATCTTACATGTGAACTAGGATAAAGAAAATGCAAGACATTATATTATTTATCAGGCTAATATGCTAAACCACCGCACTGTTATTATCTTTTTTACTTTTAATGATCAAAATTTATTTCCCGAATTCATATAGTGGCTTTGCTAAAGTTATTCATTCAAGGGTACAACAGCAGAGCCCTTTCTGGAAGTTGCAGCCTTCAATTCGGTGCCTCTAAGCAACAGGCTGCTTACTGCTATGATTAGGGTGTTTTAGGAGAAACAATGGAAATGCCGGGCTTTAAAGGGATCCCTCTTGATTCAGTTGCCAGCAGCGATACTGGTTTCATTTTCCTTTATCGATGCAGGTTCACGCAACGCGCGTGCAAGCAGCCGACGGCGCACGCTCCTTTTGTCTGCCCGCATCTCTGTCTTTCCCTCCCCGCCTGTTTTTTCTAATTCTCCGTTTTGTCTCTTTGTGTTTCTCGCTCTTTCTGTCTTTCTTTCTTTCTGTTTAGTCCTTGGTCTTTTCTGTCTCGCAGTTTCTTTCGGACTGTTTCTCTCGTTCACTTTGCCTTCATCGCAACACTCTCTCTTTCTCTCTCTTTCTTTCTCTCTTTGTCTTTCTTTATGTCCCTCGTTGCCTCTCTCCCAGTCTGTCTAGTCTCACGCGGACGCACCAGGAAAACAAACGTGTCATGAAGCCTCTGGTTATCACTGAAGCGTCTCCAGTCACCATTTACAACTGGCAAATAAAAGTGATATGTTTTGAAAAAGATGCTTTTAAAGCGTTACATAGAGGTATCAAATAGAGTTCACTAAAACTTTTCTAGAACTATTTTTGTATTTATTGCCAAACACCTTGTGTGCCCAACCAACAATTGCTGCTAAACTGCCATGGATTAGTATTGAGGTCAGGCTTCAGCTAGGGAACAATGACCCCTCCCCTTTCCTCACGTGCGTGTGTGTTTGTTTGTTTGTTTGTGTGCTGAGTTCTTGCCACACACAGGGCTTCACATTTGCACATGCACGCACATGCACGCAACACATACTCTCTCTCTCTCTCTCTCTCTCTCTCTCTCTCTCTCTCTCTCATACACACACACACTCTCTCTCTCTCTCTCCCTCTCTCTCTCTCTCTCTCTCTCTCTCATACACATACACACACTCTCTCTCATACACACACACACTCTGCCTGCTGTCTGGCAGCTTTATGCAAAGCCAGGATTTCCCCAGTGTTTTCTGGGGTTCAGGAGGTGAAAGCAGAACAGCAGGTGGACGCGTCTGTGACGTCTCATGTCACCGACTCTCCTCCATTGTCCCCCCCCCCCCTCCCTACGGAAGTCAAAGTTAATCTCCGCGGGCGGTCAATTTGGGGAGTAGCCGCCGCCGAAGCTTAGCAAACAGAAGCATCTTATGGGATAATTAATAGCCCTGTCTTAAGGAGCCCCAGCACGCTTTGTTCGGCTTACGTGAGGGTCGGGCTTCTCTGATGCCTGCTGGGGCGTCTTGTCAGCCTGGTCACTACCCCCTCTATATGGACGTTCTGAAAGTCACCCACAGTATCCTGGGTCATAACGTTTATGTCCTTTTTGAAATATTACCATGCTGGCTTTTATGAGATAATGTGATGGAGGGTGGTGAAGGTCCCAGGGTTTGTCACCGTAGGGAGGGGATAGCCCCTGTAGGGCTACCTTGATGGTTCCATGTCTCGGATATTTCGATGGATGTCTCAGTGGCCATTAGGCTCAAAAATTCATATCGCTCTTCTGTTTTCACCTTGGACAAAGGCTCAGGCTTTAGACTTTATATCAGTAATGCTTTTTACTCGCCTGTGTTGTTCAGGCACCATTGCATCACCTGAAGTGTTGTTGCCTCTGTCTATGTCGCTTTCGTGGGATGCCACCCTAGGAAGGGCTGCATGTGTGCAGGGATTGAAGAGAATCTTAATTGAAATGTTTCCCACCAATTGTCAGAGTGCAGCTGGGACCGGAACGACCCACAGAGCTGGGCTGTGCGTTGGCCTGGCTGGGAAAAGCTGCTGTTTGCAGAGCATATGGTCTGGTTCTCATCCTAGTCTCATAAGCTAAGCCTTTTCTCAGAGTACCTCCATATATCCAGTAGCATTATAGACTGAGAGATAGATGTTATTTAAAAAGTAGCATTGAGTAATATCTATCCAGGTGGTAAGGAGCTAGATTTCAGGATGCATTCTGTTATAGGTAACCATTTTATGGGGCTGTTTCATTAAACTGATTGTAATCTGTACTGATTCGCACTATTGCTAATCCTTTTAATTTTAATTCATTTTTTGAATGCCTATTTTTAATCATTTTCTTGATTTATGTTCTGTGTTGAGTCTGGGTACATGCAGGTGTACCTGGCCAACAGTGAATTCCGATTCTGATTAACGTAGCTGTACCGAAACACCCTGTGTAAAGCGTGTGTGCTGTTTCTGTGGCAGGCCGGCTAACCCCGGGCTTATAGGTCCCTGTCCTTCCCATGTCCTCTCATTCCCTCCCTCCCCATCTCCCTGTTCCCTCTGCCCCAGGCCGGATCATCCAGGATTACCGGCGGTGTCATATAGCTGCTTACCTGCCTGGTCTGTTTCTGTCCCTGCCTGTGCCTGGTTAACACTCTCGGGAAGGTGGAGCACATCCACACATATGTGTCAATCACACAAGCCATCACCTTCACACAGATAATGTGCAAATAGCACATTGCAAACAAACATGCTGTCAACTAGGCACAAGTGCAGCTAAGCTGAGCTTCCAGTGAATGCCCAGGTACCAGTGAATGCCCAGGAACCAGTGAATGCCCAGGTACCAGTGAATGCCCAGGTACCAGTGAATGCCCAGGAACCAGTGAATGCCCAGGAACCAGTGAATGCCCAGGAACCAGTGTATGCAGGATTGTAGCAGGAGCTACACAACAAATTCTAGTAAAGCAAGAATCTATTAAAACTATTTGAGGGCCAGAAGTTCAAGAACATTCGGGGAATGTAAAAAGGCATCTGGCTAGTAGTGGAATTAATGGAAGAGATGGGTCTTAAGGTGTTTCATGTGTCTTCAAGCTGTGCCACGTGTCAACAGGAGGGTGCATGGTAATTAACGTAAAGTCTGGCCGGTGGGAATGACCTAGGCTCCAGCTTCTATGAACGGGTTCGCTGCGGTTTACGAACAGTTTGGATTCCTTTTTTTTTTTTTTGCACCAGCTGCTGGTTGCATTCAGTCCTTCTCTAACCACATCTTCATACCTTCTTGGTTTCCAAGAAGTCATTACATATTCCAGTATTTTAATAAAGGATCTCGAGACATAGGACTTTGCTAAGCCTTAGTGCGCACACAGTTAGCAGAGTGTATACCGTTCTCCGTAACTGGATGGCCCCTCGTGGGTGCAGTGACCGATGCCGTAAAGTGATTAGGGGGAGGGTGCGGAGATACGACCTACCCACAAAAGCTCTTCGGCTGCCCAGGGAGGAACAGACTTAGCCTGACAGGTATGAGGTACATCTAGGTCAAAGGCGGCATCACTGAGTACAATCTGTATCTGCCAAGGGAATGTAATTATATAAAGGTACTTCATGCTGTTTATGATGGCCCCATAGTGAAGATAAGGAAGATGGTTGACTGAGGAATATCTTGGCTGCTCTGTGTTAAAACAAAGACTAGACACTGTTCCTTAGGAAGGTGGCCCTGCTGTTTGTCTGTGTATCTTGCTCATTTGACTTCCTCTGCCGGCCCCTGGAGGTTGGACTCCCCCTTTGAGTCTGGTTCCTCTCAAGGTTTCTTCCTTCTAGAGAGTTTTTCCTTGTCACTGTCGCCTCTGGCTTGCTCACTGGGGGCTTTCGGCAGGGATAATGTAAAGCGTTTTCAGATAATGTAATGTTGTGAAAATGCGCAGTAAACATAACACTGAATTGAGATGAATTGTGTATGTTGATGTTCGTATAGATATAAAGCTATGGATGTGGATAAACCTGCCTCAGAACCTCATTTTCTGTGACCTTTTAATCTTGGATTATAATCTAATTCTCTTGACATGTTAATCATAGGATGGATTAGCAAAGCCACCAAGTGTCCCGCAATGCTGACCACCACCCTCCCATAGCCATTGGCATCACAATCCCTATATTCCTGTGTTTAAAATCCTCACTTTCCATTAGTTACTTGTTGATTCCTAACCTATTCTTCAGTATTTCAATGAACCTGACTCGACTGGGTGGTGGAATTTTTCCCAGAATCCCTTTCTCCCCTCCCTTGTGCCAGCAATGAAATGGAAGAGGAATTTTGCCCTGGAGTGACAGGGGACGATCTCCCCAGGCATAGTAAGGGCTGAAATAAGATCAGCTCCTGAAGTCCATCTTCCTGGACAGCAGGTGGTAAGATGTCGTGGTGACATTGCCTGCAGTGATAAGATGCCTTCAGAGTTTTGCTCACCAGCTGCCTTGTCAATAAGTGTCAAGACCCCTAGAAAGAAACAGACCGCAGGTCATTTTCCCTCGGTGCTCCAGCCTTCCCCGGGTACCATACGGAGATGGACAGGACGTGCACAGTGTGTTGCTGCCCTCGGGTAGTAACCTAAGTCTGCTGTCTAGTGGTAATAAATGGAGGATCCCCCGCAGCACCCGCAGTCATGAAAAGCGCCTACAGAGGTTGTCCTGGCGCCATGGAAACCGAACAAGACAGGGAATTTTGTCTGCAGGCAAGCTCACATGTCACACCTGGACAGGTGTTATGGCTGTGCGACAGGAGGTTTGAGGAAGTTAATAGTAGTTAATGGACGCGGGTCGTGTTCGTACATGTGTGAGTCAATACCAAGCAGCTTTTATTGCGGCTTCCTTTGTTGCTCTGGTTGCCTTTTTGTAGCAAAGGTGCATTTCTCTGCATGAGGCTGCATTTCTCAGAGATATGCATGAGTGCTTTTCTGTGTTGTGAGTATGTGTGCATTTATAGCCCGACCCCACACCACGTGAAGCTCACTGGTTCCCATATCCAAAGTTTGGTTTCTCTACGCTGTGTTGTTGGCTGTAGCCGTTGGTACCTGTACTATCAGACGTCTTTAAATCGAGGTGACTGGTGATTGATGAATGTGGTGAATTTTCCACTTTGGTCGCCAAGATAAGCATACACTATTCTTCTCCAACTACATTGAACTATTCGCTGCATACAGCAGCGACGTTTCAGTTAAGGACGGACCGCCTGTACGACAGTGGTTTTACGAGATCGTAATGGAGCTGAAAGCTGTCGATATGTCATAGCACGACTCAATGCTGATGCTGGTGTAAACGAACTGGTGTAAACTGTCAGTTTTATAAAAGTGTAGCACGTACAATTATGTACAGTACAGTGTGCTTGATAACGATAAACAACTATATAACTGGTTTATGTATTTGATATACTGTACTTTTTATTGTCTTTTTACAACGTACTCTCTACTTATGCTGTATTGCGCATGGTGTGTAAGGATGTTTGCACAGCAACGAAATCACATGACGCCACATTTCTGTCAACATATCCCTATCATTAAGTGATGCATGACTATATAGCCCACAAATGCACTTTTAGATATTACTCAGTTTGAACAACATTGATATAATAAAAATAGTTATTTTGTGATGTACTGGCATCCCGTCCAAGTTGTCTCCATCCATCCTGTGATTGCAGGGACTGGCTCATTGTGACTCTGTACTGGAAAAGCATTTGGAAGTTGGGTGCTTTGATGGACAACTTCACTATTGGAACATGATTCATATTATTGAATCCCAGACTGATGTATTTTTTGTTTAAAATGTTTTCACTTAACAAACAGGAATTACTGGATGTCAGAACATGTCAGGAGGGATGAAAACTAAACACACAAGAGTCTCTGTAAGATGTGCTCCCCTTCTGACATGACCTGTTTGTGATCAGCCAATGATGGCATGCAAACAGGTGGGCAGGATCGGGCATGTCTTGCCTCCTGTCCCCTTGCACATCTCTGGGACGTCAGTCTCCACCTACCTTGGCCGCTGATCTTGGGGGTGAGCCAATGGGAACGCAGGCAGTTCCTACCCTCTTTTTGTGATTGGCGCAAATGAGCGTCAGGGTATGAAATGGGTGCCCTCTTAAGATCAGGATAAATTAAGGTGTGCATCTCAATCTACCTCCAGTGGGCGCATAGAGATGTTGGGTGCCCCCCGCTGATTTGCACGTCTCTCTGTCTCGCACCCTTGCAGGTGGCACAGGGACGATGCATCAAGGAGTCTGATAGCGCCATGGGACCAGGGCGACTTTGGCTTCTGGGCGTGACGGCTGTTACCCTGGTCTGCCTCCTCCGTGAGTACCGCCACCATCCCTCGTTCCCTCCACCCCTACTTCTGTCTCACAACCCTTTGTAACATTTCTGCATCTAATATTCCTCCTTTCTTCTCTCTTTAAACAGTTTTTACGTAGCTGGTTATTGTATTGGCTCTTAATGGGCAAGTGCCATTTTGGAAGTACTTTGCGGCCGTAATTATACTTGGATTTGAACCCAAAGCTCTTTGGTCAATGCTCCATCCCCTGCTGAATGCACAGCACTGAAAGCCTGCATGCAAGTGATTATTAGCTGGCAGTCGGACCGTGTGTGTGGTGCTTCCAGAAGTATTAATCTCCAGTCAGGGTGGAAATTAGAGAGACCGTCCTGCCCTGGCAAGCTGAACACCAAGCCACGGTTGCAGAAAAACACACATATGCGGACATAAGCAGCCTTTCAGCTGTAAACATGCAGCCAAAAATACACCCAAACAGGCAGGTGTGCGGATGGGAATATAAATGAAAACATATGCATAAAAAATGTGAAACACTCACGTACATTAAGAGATATAGGCACATATGTGCCGCGATAAACAAAACACACACACTCTCTGTAACAGGTTCACACCTTCGAAAATACAGTCATAAAGAGACAGATTCCCTGAAGCACATAATAGCATAAAAGTCAAATCGCCACATGCACAGTCATAGACCCAAACATGTGTACAGACAAGCAGCGAGACACTGGAAGAGGCCTGGATGAACACCAGCATGAAAGTCACTCGACCCTGGCTGGAACCCAACGCTGGAGGCCGTGCCTGCATATTTCATACCTAATATCGAAAGCCAGTAGCCACAGCAACGTGTCTTTGGCCTGGCCTCACTGCTTAAATGAGCAGATTTTGTGGTTAGGAGAGCCGTACACACATACACCAGTGGGAGAATCCAAGGCTTTAGTCCTGGCAGCCGGTGGACACAGGCCACACCGAGCTGTGGAGTCATTCTGTCTGCTTCTCACTGTTGGGGGAGGGGGGGCTCAAGCAGAATTAAGACAGAGGGGGCATCCTGTTATTAGGCGAAAACACTGGCCATGAGTGGGATCTTACACTTTACAGTACTTAAGAAAAGAAATTGGCAAATCCGGATTTGGATCGATCTGATTTCCGTGTAACACCATTGCTGAAGGATGTTTTTTTTTTAAGGTGGATGATGGTTGGGCCACGGGCCATGTGTGTACCCTGGGGGACAGGGGCTACGGGGTCTGCTGATCCGGGATTAGCATGTAATGGGTACTCATGGCAGGGGCCCAGATTATGGCAGAACACTTGCGCTAACAGGTTAGGAGCAGGAAACTTTCCTGTCTCCATTTACACTGTAGGTCTCGATGTCCAGTCAGTGCAAACGTATATAGGGGCGCTCTCTGTCAGATCCTCTTTATTTTGGCTGCCCGGGAGGTGGCACTCAACCAAGAAAGTTGGACCACATGTTTGCTGCCTGCGCACACAGCACTTTCTGGTGACGTTCCTGGTTTCTGAGAAAACCCCGTCCTCTCTTTTCTTGATGTAAAACATCAGGCTTCACATCTGCGTAAACCAAAAACCCTCTGTCTAGTAGGTACCCCCTTATAGAACCACCGATTCTAACTCCTGCTCTTGTACGTTTGTTCCTTTGAGGTTCCTGTGGATGTGCTGTTATGTATTAGCTATTAATGGGTCTATTGGAAATTGTGTGCTCTCCTCTGTTCTCCTAGGTAATGGCATCATCACTCATTTTTCCCCATAGGTAGGTCCCAGGGTGCTGATTCGCTGGTTCATGGCAGAGTGGGTGGAGCAGCTGAGCTGGGCTGCAGCCTGGCCCCACCTACTGCTAGTGGCCCCACCCAACACCTCTTCCCCCTGCACGTGGTGGAGTGGGTCCGTTTGGGCTACAACGTTCCCATCCTCATTAAATTTGGAGAATACACCCCCCGCGTGCACCCGGATTACAAAGGTGAGTAATACACACACATATGCGTTTATTTATCACGGTAGCGTCCAAAAATGAGCTCTCAGTTCAATGCAATCTATTCCAGTCTTCATCCAAGAAAAGCATTTCAAACAGATAAAGAGTTTTGGCAATTTTCATTGAAATAAAAAAAGAGGCATTTTACATGACAGAGACGACTCTGACCACAGGAGTGAAAAGATTCTTTTGTCAGATAAAGTGCCCTTTAATGTAGGGGGTCCTTAAAGGCCATGTTATCTTTCAATGAAGTGCTTGGGAAGACCCCCCGGCTAAATTGGGGGGGGGGGGGGGTCGGGGTGTTCCCCACTCAAACATTTGCGCAGGGTTTTTTTTTTTTTGTGTGTAGGAGTGGGTGAAAGTTTCTATGGTGATGGCCGGGGGGTTGGGGATGGG
>JAODJX010000042.1:10005947-10022496 GCA_026776945.1 Isichthys henryi
CCCCCCCCCCCCCCCCCCCCCCCCCCGCCCCCCCCCCCCCCCCCCCCCCCCCCCCCAACACCCAGGCCCGCCGGCGGGGTCACAGTTCTAGAGTGACCATCTCCCTCCTGATGGTTGGGGTGGAGAGCAGTAAGCTATTATCATCCTTCTGTGTACACAAACTCCAAGTCAATTATACAGGAACTTGTGCAGTACAGACACAAAATTAAAAGACATGGAACTACAGTGCTGTCCTTTCACAGACCCCCACATCACATACTCATGCCCTGTTGCTCAGTTTTAAACAGGCTGGCTCGGGGCCCACAGCACCTCAGTCTGTATTTAGCTACCGGTGTAAGATCGTTTACATGTGCTAGCTCACGTTTCAAGTGGCACTTGTGTTCAGCTGTACATCCTCATAACCTGCCAAGTCTCAGGTGGCAAGCCGTCCCACCCTCATTCTGGAACCAAAACATCCATCCATCCACCCATTTCCCAACCCGCTTATCCTTCTGGGTCGCGGGGGGTCCGGAGCCTATCCCGGAAGCTACGGGCACGAGGCGGGAAACAACCCAGGATGGGGGGGCCATCCCATCGCAGGGAACCAGAACAATTTAAGGTTAATAATCAGAATCTTTTACATTAGCTGCCTGGGTCTGAGCGGGACAGGAGAAACTGGTCAGCTTGAGCTTTGTTGTAATGGAATTAAAGTAAAGAGTTAAACCCGTGCAAGTATTAGTCTTTGAATACAAGTAACTCCACCCGCTCTTCTTCAGTCCAGGCTGAATGACTCCTGCATTGTTTCTGTTTTTGTTCAGGGAGATATAAAAGGAAGGTACTTTAGTTCACAGACGATTTAGCATCCAAGCACACTTTAGTTTTGGTTCATTCTTTCTGATTTTGATATCATTTATATAATTTTATTTTTGTGAGGAATAAACTATTTTTATTCCTATATTTTTATTTATATACACCACAAGAAATAGTGGGGTGTTATTTCTAGAAACGAAATGGTAAATGCAACTGCTGCATGCACCTTGTCACCTGTAACTTTAATCATCCTTCTGCGTCTTTGAGATGTTTTTGTTATGCCACTGTAAATGAAAATGCAAAATGTACCTAAATGCTCATTTTAGCTGAATGCTAATTCTATCTAAATGCAAAATTCAGCTAAATGGTAGCTCTAGTTAAAAGCTAAATTTAGCTAAATGCCACTGTTCCATGAACATTCAAATGCTTTAATGATTCGAATGCTGTTCTTTGGGATATTTCTCGACGGCATCCTGTTTTTTAAAGCCTCAGCCTGTCTTTCCTGCCACAGCTCCACCTGTCTTCGTCAAAACCCCGCCCCTTTTCATGGAGGCCCTGCAAGGTGATTCTTTGATGCTCACGTGCAGTGCCCATGGCAACCCTCGGCCAACTGTAACCTGGGAAAAAGATGGCACTCCGGTTGAAAGACAATATGGACTTGAGGTGGGGGTGCGCATTCGTCAACTGGGTGATGTTGTGGAATTCTGAACTGGATGATCCATTATTAAACACAAGTAATGGAAGCACATTCAAAGACCAAGCTAATCATGGAGTGAACACCCTGCTGTCTATTTTATAGCTCCCATAATTTAAATAATTTAATCAGTCTACAGTTGTTTACAGAGTGATGCAACATGAAACAACAGTAGAAGTATGACTTCAGAAGTGTTATGAGGCTTCATTGCATTTAGCTAAATGAGCTTTGTGTTATTTGATAATTTATCATAAGTCTGTTTGTCTTTGTTTCCTTTGTGCCTCACAGATGCTCAATGGCAGTTTGTTGTTAGCCCCCGTGACTAGGGAGATGTCAGGAATGTATAAATGTCACGTCTACAACTCCGAAGGAAATTTGACTCACACTACACAGCTGCTGGTAAAAGGTACGTAGCCCATCCTTCTGCATCCAGGAGGCATAAGGAAACTTAAATTAATGTCTCCGGTGGAGGTAATATATTCAATTGGGACTGAAATTACCTCATGAAGAACACACTCTTCTTCAAAGCAAATTAACATCCTAATTCACACACAACTAAACTGACCATCTGCTAACAGAGATTAGTAGGAGACAGTGCTTGCATTGTGCTCTTAGAAGATTTCTTCGAAGTTTTTTGTGCTTTTGGAGAAATGCTCAGTGCTCCATCTAGAGGCGGTGTTTGGTATCACCTTTTAGGTTGGCCAACTGGTCAACAATGTTGGATGCACTGTTTTTATGGATATAGCGCCAGTGACAGAGCATCTATAACAGATGGCAGCTAAAAGCGCAAATGATAACGCTAACATTTGCTGTCTGTCTCCCCGCTCCTAATTAGGCCCTCCCATCATTGTCATTCCCCCGGAAGACACCATCCGTAACATGTCCCAGGATGCCGTGCTGCGGTGCCAAGCGGAGGCGTACCCAGCCAACCTGTCATATGTGTGGGCCAAGGAGGGAGAGAATGTCTATCACTGGCAGTGAGTATCGGCGAGTTCTAGCTCGCAGCTGCAAATGGGTTTCTCTGCCTGGCTGGCTTTATTGCTTCTGGCCATCTCCTCAATGGCTGACCTTGGTCGCAAAAAACTCAGAACCAGTGCAATGCTGAGACCGTAATCGGTGCTTTCGCCATCTTCCGTAACACGCTTCTGATCTCATATGGGGATCATGATTCACCTGTGCTTTAAAAGTGGAAACAGACAGTGAGCTTATGTTACAAGCTTGATTGACACCATTGTTTCTCTTTCATGGGTGACAAAGCTTTTATTACACTCTGTACTGTAGTACTGAGAGGTTCAGTCTTTGTCCTCAGGTCTCTGAAGTCCCGTGTGAAGGTCCTAGTGGATGGATCCCTCCTTATCCCCAATCTGGTCCCAGAAGATGCTGGGAACTACACCTGTATGCCCAGCAATGGGCTCCTGACTCCTCCCTCCGCCTCAGCCTATCTCACTGTGAAGCGTAAGTGAGGTTATACATGTGTAACATACCTGGAAGCTTTGTTGTGCTGACCTAGACAGGGAGCCCTGTTGTGTGAGCGTGTGGTTTGCAGTCTAGCTACATTCTGTCTATCCACAGACTCAAACTTCACTGTCTGTTATTAGACCTCAAAGCAGATATATTACAACAGAGGTCCATCCATCCACCCATCTTCCATTAACCATTTATCCAGCGCAGGGCTGTGGTGAGTCTGAAGCTTATCTCAGCTACTACAGGGTATGACACAGGGGAATCCCTGGACTGGATACCGGTACATCACAGGATACACACTCACACACACAAACTGTGTGCGACTTTGTGGGACTGGGCTGTCTACCTGTAGCCTGTAGAGTGTTAATAGCAAAGCCCTTAGCCCCAAATATTGCTCCAGGGGTAAATGTATAACTTACTGACCCTCCATTTTTGGCCCCAAGCATTGCTCTCATTGGCGTGTTAAATGGGATGTGTGAAGATGAAAGGATGTTCCTGTACTCAACCTTGTATAAATGGCAAAAAAGTAAAATCATCACCATGAACGATATTCTATGTTTGTGCCCCTATGAACATTCCTGTTCGATTTACTCTTCCACCTTTCTTTCCCCTTTAGACCCTGCCCAGGTGGTACGGATGCCTAGGGAGACCTACCTGCCCGCAGGGATGGGTGGGGTCATTTCCTGCCCAGTGCGAGCGGAGCCCCCAATGCTCTATGTCAACTGGACCAAAGACGGGGACACCCTAGACCTTGACATGGTATACCAAATGACAACTACTTTCTGTTGGCTAGGCTATCTGCTGTTAGTTGTCACCAACTGAGTTTGATTCCTGTTCTACCTAGTACCCAGGCTGGATGGTGAACTTGGAGGGCTCTGTGTTTGTGGCCACAGCCAATGACAACGCGGTGGGCGTTTACACCTGCACCGCCTATAACAGCTATGGGACGATGGGCCGTTCGGACCCTACCTCTGTGGTTCTGCAGGTATGTCTAACTGCTCCAGTGGCTCTTTGATGCTGGTCTGCAGAGAATGAGTCTCACTTGCTGTCTGCTTCTGATCTCAACTACCTGGACAGGACCCGCCCTCTTTTAAAGTGACACCCCGTGCTGAGTACCTGCAGGAGGTAGGTCGGGACCTGGTCATCCCATGTCAGGCTAATGGAGATCCAGTTCCTAACATCACTTGGAGCAAGGTACGTTCTCATCAAATCCACAAAGGCAACACACAACAACGTACGGTATATCCTAAGGCAGTGATGTCATGCCCCGCTCGTTCTACCCTCCCTTGTGCCACGCCTCCTCATCTACCCCATGTGGATTCCCCATGTTCACCAGCTGTTTCCTGTTGCTGTCATTAGTTCTATGTATTTAAGCCATGTTTCAGTTTGTTTCTCCAGTCTGTTCATTAACGTTACTTGTTGTTCCTGAGTGTGTTAACCCACAATAAAGTCCTTCGTCCGTATCCACGGCTACCCTTGTCTGCTTCCGTGTGCGAGCTGTGACAGTGGTGCTTGCGGTTCACGAACACAATCTGTTCTAGGAAAGTGGTCGTGAACCAATTTTTACATGAACTAAGGCAATTTTTCCCATAAAAAAGCATTTAAATTCAATTAATTTGTTCACAAGCCTACCAGATAATATCCATCCATCCATCCATTTTCCAAACTGCGTATCTTTCTGAGTTGTGAGGGGTCTGTTAGCTATGGGCACAAAGTGGGGAACAACCCAGGGTAGGGGGCCAGCCCGTCACAGGACACACTCACACACCATTCACTCACACATACACACCTATAGTTTAGTAACTACAATTAGCCTCAGGATGTCTTTAGAATGTGGGGGGAAACCAGAGTACCTGGAGGAAACCCACGACGACATGGGGAGAACATGCAAACTCCACACACAGGCGGAGACTCGAACCCTGGTCCCACCGTGCCGCCTCCCACCAAATAATATTTTTTGTTAATGAATTTCTGGTTTTTATGGTAAAAACTTTAAAGAAAAACACAGTATAGTGTGATGAAGGGTGGACCGAGGCATCGCCGGAGCAGAGAGAGACAGGGAGCCTTGCTTTCCAGGGAAATCATGCTCTTTATTAACAGTCCTAAACCCTTGTATTGTTGTTGTTGTTAATGTTAATGGTTGCGTTTCCCTGTCGTCACGCGTGTGTTTGCCGGTGTCTTGTGTGTACCCGGTCCGATCCTCGTGTGTATTTAGCGTGTGTAAATCTTCCACCATGTGTGAATCTTGCAGTTCGGCGTCTTACGCTAAATTTTTGGTCGTGAACCAAATTGTTCGTAGACCACAGCGTTCGTGAACCGCAGTCACCACTGTACTGAGCTTCTTGGCTTTATAATACCTGAATTTTATTTACCTTAATTTACTTGTGCTTGATTTTATATTTTGACTGTGTTCTCAATGCCTTTGATAGTTCTAGATTCTTTTAATTCTAAATAAAATTTCCATTTTAAATGTCATTTTAATGAATTATACCCTCCTTCTTCTTCCCCAGGTGGGTCCTGTTCCACGTTCCCCATACACTGTAGCGGCCAATGGCTCTCTTGTGCTGCATCCTGTCAGCAAGAACCACCAGGGGGAGTGGGAGTGCCGTGCCACCAACCGTGTGGCCTCCACGACAACCAGCACTATTCTCCTCGTGCTAGGTGAGGTTGGGGGCTTTTTTCTAGCAGACTGTGTTCATTGCAGTTTTTTTTTTATGGAAGAAGACTTCGACACAGCACTGTAAATTCTACACATGACATAATCTTCCTTAAGGACCTTTACCCCATGAGGGCCCTTTCAGTCACAGGTTCAGGCCTCGTAAGTAACATGCTTAAGAGGATTACCGGTGAATGCACAAAAAGGTTTGCAGGGTCTTCTGCAGGTTACTAGAAGCCCAGGCATGTTAGTACGTTAGAGTCATGAGGATTCGAGGTTGGTCTCTATGTTTGCCTCATCTCCTCCCCTCCTTTGTATCCTCTTTCTTTACCAAGGCACAAGCCCCCATGGTGTATCTTCAGTGTCTATCATCCCAGGCGTGCATGAGGCCAATGTGTCATGGGAGCCAGGCTTTGATGGAGGCTACATTCAGAAGTTCTCTGTGTGGTCAGTGTCCCGGTCCATAGTGTAAATATTCAGCAGTGCTGGGTAGTGCTGTGTCGTGTCCAGCCATGTCTTGTTCTTCCTCCCTCATTCTCTCCATCTCTTTCTCACTCTCCCTGTCCCCATCTTTCCATGCACAGGCTAAAGCAGGTGTCCAGGCGTAAGCATGAGTGGACCTCTCTTCCCGTGCCCCCTTCCAACTCATCCTTCTTGGTGACTGGCCTGCTTCCTGACACCAGCTATCAGTTCAGCATTCTACCCCAGAACAAGCTGGGATCAGGACCCTTCAGTGAAATCATTACGGTCAAAACCTTGGGTTAGTATCGCCTTTGACTGAATTGGAAAGTTGGCGGGGGGTCTGGTGCTTACTTGATGGGGGGAGAAGGTCTTTCAGATCAGGGCTGCTGTTATAGTGTTCAGGATTGTTGCTCCGTTTATGCTCCAGTAGCACTGGTCTTCTGAGCCATCTGCTAATTTGTTTTCTCCTTGGGTCTTTCACTGCCAGTTCCCCCTACAGATCCACCCATAGTGGTGACATCAGCACCAAAACTGCCCCCGCCATCCTTCCTGCTGGTCAATCAGACCTCAAAAGGAATTTTGCTGCAGTGGGTCCCGCCCCCACCTCAGTCCCCACCAATCACTGGCTTCATGCTGCAGGCACGGCAAGAGAAGACCGAGTGGAGGATCCTCAATGGGGCCATCAGTGGAAACAGCAGTGAGATACTTGTACAAGGTTTATTAAAGGTAAAATCTGAGGTTTTTGGTAAATGACTGTTTATGTGTTTGTTTTATATGCTTAATATATACTTAAAATGTGTTATGCTCAGGGTGGTGTGAGTGGCCCACTAGGTGGCACTGTGCCTCATAGTTCCTGGGCAAAAGCTTTTGATTGCTTCCCCGACTTCATGTGCTTGATGTTTGGCATGGTCTGTCTGTGGTCACTGGGGCTTTTTTCCATGTTCCTTCGGTTCCTCCCTTTGCCTAAAGCAGTGTTGCCCAACCCAGTCTTTTGGGGACCCCCAGACAGTCCACGTTGTTGCTTCCTCCCACTGGCAGCCCAGAATATGCTTCAGGCTACCAGTGACTAGGGCCACCCATAAGGTGGGGAGAAAGAGGAAGACTTTCAGCAGCCCAGACACTAGGAAGGGCATGAGTATGGGAGGATGGATAATGGTAGCTTTGGACTGATGGGGGGGGAGGGTCCATTAGGTGGAATTATTTAGGGGCACAGCTATGACTTTGAGTGGCCCTGCCAGTGAGTCTGTGCTTAGTAAGCTGTTGTGAAGCATGGATGGACAGCTCAGCCTAAGAGGAGGCGATGTCCTAAAGATACTGCAACAATGTTGCATTTGAAGGGATTAGAACCTTTGTAACATCTGGAATGTAATTCCTCTGCTAGGTTCCCTTTGGCACCCAGGTTAGGACTGTGCTGTTCTCCGGAGAACTCACAGCGGATTCTAGCAGAGATATAATTTCATGTCAAGTATGCATGCTCAGAGGTGCATTAACATGGTCAGGGGTCCCTAGGCTTCAGCCTGGGTAAGCCCGTGCATTACAGTGCCCCTGTGTATAATCCTCATCTGCAAATTAGTCATTTTTATGGACATAGACATTACTATGGCGTTTCACTCGGTTCTTTTTCCGGTTCCGCCTCCTCCATTTCCTTCAGGACTCCATCTATGAGTTCCGGCTGCTGTCGCTCCGAAATGAGGTGGTGGGTGAGCCCAGCGAGTCAGTCAATGTCTCCACCGTGGGTAAGGTCACCTCTCTACCAAGACCCCTGCTATCGCTACTGCCATCGTGATTAAAACGGAAGGTCACACTTCACTTCAGTGCTAATATCATGGCTGTCTGCTCTCGTCGATACAGATGGGCTGTAAGATAGGATGTGATTGAAAGTACAATGGATGAGCCGTGATATTATTCCTGCAATGGTGATATCTTTGATATCCCTGTGGTTGTCGGAGATAAACTGAGATATCCCTGGAAGATAAGCTCTGTTGTCCTTCCAGGTATGGAAATATATCCGGCACAGACAAGCCTGCTGGATTTCATCCCCGAGCCGCTGCTGGCCGGCGTGGTGGGAGGAGTCTGCTTCCTATTTGTGGCCATCATTCTGTCCCTGGCGGCAGCATGCATCATGAACCACAGGAGGGAGAGGCGGCGCCGACGGCGGAGGGATGGTAAAGACAACAGCCTCGGTGTGGGCGGGGCAATGTTCTGTGCCAGCCAATGGGCTAGCATCTTCTGAAGCAATTGGCATAATTGCTACATTCTTAGAACTGATCATTTTAGCCTTAGCTTTTAGCTCAGGTTACCACAGTCAAGAGTATTACACTTGTTCATCCTTCGACGAGTTCTGTAGCTCTGCATGAAGGGAACATGCACAGCGGTGAACTTCCTAGCTCTTAACTTTTAGAGCGACGTCACCAGTTACATTTCCTCTCACTGCATTTAGCTGAAAGCTAATGTCCGTTGTTGTTGAATCATGACTCGCTCAATGTGTCAGAAAAGCTCAAAAAATTCCATCGTGGCCCATAATTGCTTTGTCACAAAATTCATTGTATGCTATTGTGTACACAAATGTAACATCTTGTGCCTGTGGAAGATTGTGAATTAATAGTATAACAATAAATACCACAGCTTGCTTAGTGAGAAGCTGGCTGTCTTATAGTATATGAATATAATATATGAAAATAAGACACAGGGATGTTACAGCTTCAGACTGGGCCTGACAGCTTTTTTTTGAAGCATTATCATTGTATCGTTTGTCATCCTTGAGTGTCTTTAAGTTGGACCTGTGTTGACGTCATCCTGGTCTGGCATCGTTTTGTAATTTGTGTCATTGTGTGACCTTTGCCCCCCGACCACCTTTTCAGATCTCCCCACTGCCCTGCAGAAGAGTCCACCTCCAGAGTAAGTGTCCCCCTGTCTCTCCTGTGTCTCTCAGCTTGGACTGTGTCGACGAACCCTCACAACCATCTTGTCCATTATTGAGAGTAACATCAGGAAGGCAGACGGTTAGGGTTAAGGCCTGGGATTGTCCCTTCCCCTCTCTACCATCATTGCATCAATAGCAATAGGAAATAAGGTCTTTTGCTAAACTAATGATGTGGCATTCAACCAAAAATAGGAAGATAGGGTCATGCTCAAGTTGTGCCGCTGACTATTGAACTTACGTGCTTCTGGGTCAGATTTAATATACTTTCTTTGGTCTGCATTTCTAAAGAAGTTAACATTCTCTTACTTTGAATAAGGTCTTAACCATGCTTATGAGTCAGTTCTGTGCTGTCGATGTGCTTCACCCAGGCAAATTTCGTGCCCAGTGCCTCTTTGTCTCGGGCACTCTTCATGCTTCTTGTGTTGGGTTGGTGGAGCTTGCCTCGGGGGGAGAGCAGGGTTGGCCTAGTGGGTTGACCAGCACTGGGTCAGTTAGTAGGATTTTGGGTGCGGTGAGAGATTTTTTTTTTGTAACTTTTTTGAAGCACCTTGACTGATCTAACCCATCTCTGCTTTCCCCTTACCTCGTGTGATCCCCTCGCTTTCTCTCTCCTCTCTTTTCTCCCCGTCTTCTCTTTCACAGAGCTGGCTCGCCTACTGACAGCCCAGATAGTGTCTTAAAGATGAAGCTTTGTCCTCCCCTCTCCTTCTTCCCCGGCTCCTCTGCCTCCCAGTCAGTCCGCTCGTCCTTCGACAAGGGCAGTCGCAGCGAATACCAGGACCAACGCCAGCAGCTCTTATCCAGCTCCTCACCCCCTCCACGCTACACCCTCTTCGAAAGTCACTTTGGGGGCCAGCCCCCACCAGCTCTCGCCCTGGAGTCCATATCCCGTGGTCCTGATGGACGCTTTATTGTTCAACCGTACGAGGACGGATCCACGCCAGCTCACATTAAAAAAACCCTAAAAAAAGACTTCCCACAATGCACAGCAGACGGAAGTGGTTCAGGAAGCACCAAGGCATCTGAACAGGTTTCTCCAAGGTCTGACTTACCATCTTATGAGAAGGAAGAGAAGAAGGATAGACCTGTGGTGTTGTCTGTGGATATCCCAGGAAACAACCAGTCTCAACAATCTCCTGGACGTGCGAAAGCCATGGCCAAAAATCTTTCCCAACATGGCTGCTTCTACTCGGATGATGAGCAGGGCTGCTCAGAAGGACTGCTGGACCAAACCAGCTTCTACTCTGACAGCAGCGAAATAAGAGCTTGTGACTCGCTGAAAAAGTACAGCTGTCGGGACAACCCATTGCAGACCTTGAGAAATCAAGCCAGGAATGTGGAGCAGAGACAGGGCAGGAGGAGATATGACCCTTCCCACTGCCTTCCCCCTGGGTCCTTGAGGTCAAAAACAGACTGGAAGCGTGAAAGCAACAGCCTGAACAAGTGTCTGAAACTTTCCCAGGAAAGAAAAGAAATGGAGAAGGAACTGGAAAGGTACACAAGCAGCCGGGATGCTCAAGAGAAAATAAAAGAACCACAGAAAACAGTGATGGAAGCTGAAAAGGAACCTGTGTGGAAACTACAAGATATCACTCTCCGTCCAAAAAGTGACAGAATGAGCAGGTTATCTGATAACAGGAAAGGCTGTTATTTTGGGAACACCAGCAGTCCCATGGGACAGACCTCTACATCCTCATCCTACATTCACTGGGATATCAGTCCTGTCAGCTCTGTCACTGGCCTGGTGCCTGTTCAAAGTCCTGCAGAAAAGGTTCCTCTGATGTCCCAGTGGTCAGCTTCTCCTGCAGCTGAAGAAAACTCCACAGTTCTGGAATGTTCCCAGTCGCCAGCTACGCAGTGCACCCAACTGTCACTTTTATCCCCTGACTTAGGTGGCTCACCCATGTTTCCTGGAGACCTAAAGGGTTCTAAGTCAAGGTGTCCAGAGAGAAGGTTGGAGGTAGAGGAGGAGAGCATCTCTCGGAGGCTGGTGCCAGAAGAAGCCGTAACAAAAATGATCAACAAAAAGTTTAATTTGGAAGAAACTGATGAAAGAGTCACTAATTCAGATAGAGGGAACCTACACTCATGTCCAACACCAACATGTCATGAACAAGTGAAACTAAGTCAGGAGTCAGCCTCCCTCAATACAGAGAGGGAACCACAGAAGAGCTTTGGTCCTTATATGGAGAACTCTAACTCTACCCTAAGAAACACTGGAGACAGAGCTGAAAGCAAGGACAGTGACAGAGAACAGAGTCATTCTGAAAGTTCAACCTTGCCGTATGATCTCCGGAAAGCTGGAGAAAGATCAGGAGAAAAAGCAGGACAAAGCAAAGCTTGTGGCAAACCTAGTGTATCCCCATTGTCCCCAGAGTCTGAGATGGAGGGTGTCAGAACACGCTCACGGAAGAGCGATAAATGCCTTTATAGTGACAGCGCTAGTTGTGTGTCTCCATTAACTCTTACAGAAAATGAAACAGACCAGTCAAGTTTCTCTTTAGCTAGAATGTCGGATTCATATAAAACTCTACATCAGACAAGTACAATTCTGGAATATCTGAGCCTTCCTGGTTTCGTTGAGATGAGTGTGGATGACCCCGTTGATGAAAGTAGCACGTCAGCCAGATCAGAGCGGAGGTCTTGTAATCTTTTACAAGGAGAAATGGATGTAGTTCCGAAGCACTGGGAAGTTCATGACTGTCATAGAGAAGTAAGTAAACAATGCACTGTCATTTTAGAGAACAACTTCCCTGAAACTACAGTTGAAGGTTCAGGCCAGGAGGACAGAAGATTTTCAGTTCTGAAGCCTGAGGACTCTACAGTGAAAGAGATGACGCCAGACAAAAGCCCCAGGCAGCTAGCTAGTTTACAAGAACAAGGTGAGCAGGTTTATTGCGAAAAGTCACAGGTACATCCTCCAGAAATAAACTCAACATTGGAGGTGCAGAAAGCTACCAAGTCAGTTTTGGTGATCACTGCCACAGATGCTGTGTCTAATGCCCCTGATCCACTTCCGAAGAGACAGGAACCTGTGCTACCCCAAATCCAAAGATGTGAGACTCAGGACTGCAGTGCTAATAATGTGGCAGCTAGGAGGTATCCACCACCAGTACAGTTCATGAAGAAGTCATTAAGCATGGGCCCAAGCAGATCGAGCTATATGGCAAGGGTGCACTGTCCTCAGCTAAAAAAGTCCATCAGCTTAGGATCGCAAAGATGGGGGCATTCAGAGATCCCTCAGAATTACAGCTATGAAAAACATTACCAGGATGAATTCTTGCACCCAGATGTCAAAATCAAGTCTTTAAGCTTGGGACGCAGTTCTGCACATTCCTCCTCTTCCAGACAAAGCCAGTTTCACCATGAATCTGTCCCATTCCGACCTCAAAGCCGCCCTGACCTCAAGAGCTCTCCTCTGGCAACAATGTCTTTAACATCTCCATCTCAGCTGAGTGTTGCACCTTTAGCTAAGGACCCACAGAATCAGCCATACTCATTAGCCTCCGGCAGAGCACATTGCCTCGATCCGCGGCGACAGGCCACCGCCCTTCCCGATGCATCACGCTGGCCCGTCACTTATCAGGATGCCGTGAGGTCTGTGCAGCACAGGACAGCTCTTCATGAATACCCGGGCCACCAGATGCCACTACGGCCTGTGGTGAGAAGGGACTATCTGCGACCACCTGACTCAAAACAAGGACTTCACAGAGTCTTCCTGCCCCGGGGCTACAGCTGGCCTTCACCCTACATCGCTCCATTTGCCCACCGGGAGTCAGAATGGTACATGGGGAGGGAGGTTGAGTTGGACGTTAGGGAGTGCAGAGATGGGAAAGAGGGGAGGGCCAGCTATGCTAGTCAGAGCAGTGGGAGGGGCAGCATGGGGCCCTGTTACACCCAAGCCCTGCTCCGTCAGTCCCTGTCCCTCACCCCCACCCTCCCCAGCTCCCCAGAAACAACAGAGGAGACTAAGAGGCACAGTTTCATGGCAGACATGCTCAAAAGTAGGCCAGCCAAAAGGTGAGGTTCTGCTTTCACAAGCAATACCGTAATAATGCCTGGGGGATTTACAAGAAGTAATTTTAACCATTGGCAGGGTTCCCCTTGGATATTAGTATAGACAGTTAATCTGTTTAAGGACAGTTTGCATTTATTTGAAGGGTAATATGGAACATTTGTAGGAATGTTTGATTACTTACCTGAATTTCATAAGAATGTCCACAGTAAATGCCTTTATACATCTGCCACAAGGGGAAACACATCAGTAGACGAGAGCTATGAATGGGATGAAGTGGATTTCCGAGTGGATTCCAACACCCTAGGGGCAGCAAGCGCCACCCACAGCTATGGGGGGCAGGGAGGGGTCAGGGGGGAGCGATTGAGAGGTCAACCTCACTCCGCTGTCAGCTTCAGGGAGCTCCGAAGCAAAGGTAAAGTGACGACGCTGTGGTGGTAGTCTGCCTGAATGTTCATTTTGCCGTTGCCACATGGTCTGTACATTTGTCTCTCTCCGGATGTTTTAATACTGTTCCTGTCTCCCTCCCCTCTTCCCCACCCCCTTTGTTACCTGCTTTCATGCCTTCACCCTCCCGCTCCAGACATGCCAGCCTTGCCCCACTTAGACCCTCTTGCCCGGCCTGGCCCGCCAATGCCTCCCCCTCCACGGGGCCCGTATGGCCACTCCCTCACTGAGGCACGCTTCAATGCCCTTCGTCTGGAATACCAGGAGTACCGCCGTGCCCAGGAGTCTTCCTTCTCGCACGGCCCTCACCTGATACCTGACCCTGACTCGGACCCTGACTCGAACACGGCGTTGCTCTGACATTTGCCACATTCCATCTGTCTGTCCTTCCCTTTTCCTCCCACCCTCTCAGCTCTGTCGCCATCTGCTCGCTTGTCCTCCCAGTGTAGCAGGAATAGCTTCCCAGTGTAGGTTTCTCCTATCCAGCTGGCCCATGTCAGTTGTGCATCCATTGGGCTGTTGGTCAGTTCTTTCACCTCAGCTTTTTTGCTCCCTTCTCGCTATATGTGCTCTTATTTTACTTCAAAGCCTCAAGTGACTTACATTCTCCTAATAACACTGTGTCAGACCAAAAATATCTTCAATGAAAGGAGTAGACTCACACATAATGCAAGATGTTCTTTTTGCAGTACTTGTTCTGCTAATTCTATGTCAGAACCCGTCAGGGAAAGGCCAGATTATGAATTGTCTGTATACAGGCTCAGTCTGAATAAGCCCAAATTTTTTTAATGTCGTATAACGGGCAGCATGACATTGAATTCATAGTTTTCCAAGACTTCAGGTGGTCCTGTGTTTAATAATGGCTGTCTTAAAGGTTTAAGCTAGACCAAACATCCTCTTCACCATTGATTGTGAAGACAAACTGACACACTTCCTGATTAGTCCTCTTGAGGCCCGCAGCAAGCCTGGAGTCCGAGAGACCAGTCGTCCCTCTAATTTTTTTCCAGCAAGATCGTTTTACTTAAAGGTTCTGTTCTTTCGCCTCTGCTGTCAATGAACTTTTATGGGGGATGCGAAAACTAAAACACAGGATGGACTTTTAGCACTGCTTAAATGGTATTTTTTGACAGCAATACAAAGGGAAGTTCTGTATATTCTGTAGAAAATGAAGTCAACTGAGGTTCTAGTAGGATTTTTGGGATAAAACTAAAGGAAACACCAAACAAGTCAATGGAAAACTTTTACAAAAAATACAGGAGGTGTTCATGGACAGTGAAAAACTGGAAGGCCTTCTCTCCAAATGGAACATGAAGAATATGACCGTACATTGGTATCTCCACTGTGGTCTCTGTGTGGTATTTTCAGTCCATGCTGCACAGTCTTTGATAATACTGCCCACTCTTCACTGCATTTTCCAGTCATTGTGCCTGGATGGTTGGTAACAACCATTTACAGGAGAGCTTTAAATGAGTAAAAAGCCATAACAGAGTCTAGTCATTTGTTCGTAAAAAAAATGGTTTGTGCAGTACGTGTTCTCACCTATTGTCTATTTTCGCTTCTTATATTGAATATCTAAAATCTCACTCATCTGGTATATCCAGTATATGCTTTTTAATTGATGGCACTGACTCAATCTCATGGACTTGCCCTGTGCACAAAATCTTCACAACATCATCTCCACAACATCATCTCCACAACATCATCTCCACAACATCTCCACATCATCTTCACATCATTTCCACAACATCATCTCCACTACTCATTGTTCAATTGTCCTATTCACAGATCAGCAATATTTTTAAGTACAGTTTTTACTGTACTTAAAGTAGAGGCATTTCTTAGTAAAGAGGCCCAGCAGATTATTTTAAAGAGTGTTTTAACTTCTCCTTCCCACTGAATAAGTGCTAAAGAAGGCAGGACACTGTAGCCTGGATGAAGCAGAGCAGGTGGTCTCTGTTTTTGTGTTATGTCTCTAGATTGGCATTTCCTTAAATGGTATTTAAAACAGTTAAGAGGTGTAAGAGATCAGTGATGCAGAAGCTTTAAATGACATGCATTTTTATAGTAACAGTTTATTTGTTTGCTCAAGTAAGCAGCTGTGGGCTTACCCTGCCCTCTATCTGTGAGTACCTGTTAGTGTATTCCAGTGAATATATTTTCAGTGTGCAAACCTTGCCCATAGTAGGTCATAGGTGATCAGTATTGAATCACCTACATGGATGTTATTGTTACAGTTATCTATGGAGTTTCTAACAGCAAGTGTATTTTGACAGAGTACAGTACAGTTTGATGGTTTACAGTTACAGTGATGTGAGCCCTTTTACTTTGGGTCTGTGCTCTTTTAACATTCGTCCTCAAACTCATTGTCCCCCTATTTACATAGAAAAGGCATCAAGTCAAATGTTTATTGACAGGGCTTTTGAGCTCTCGTTAGCCGAGCTAAGAATCTTCACGAGGTATCGCACCATCCCTGAAGCAGGGTACACAGATACGTCCAGTGGTTTGTCTGTTATTTATGAAATGCATTTATCATTTTAAATCAAAGCTCACACCCTTGCCTGTGAATTGCTTCATTTGCCTCTACGGTTTCATCGTTGTACATAACACAAATTTACTGTGAATGAAATCAGATTCTGTCCATCTTAAATTAGGATGTTCGTATTTAATGCAAGGTCGTGCCTTTTGGGAAACATTGTTTATGATGATATAAAACAAGAATGGCGATATAGGTTGTCAAAATCACCATTTCTTATAAACTTCAATTAGTATGCATTGATCTGAAATTATGGTCTACAGTTCCAATTCTCCTATGATACATAAGTAAATAAACGACAAATAATTGTCACAACATGTTTTGTACAACAATAGCATATTGTTATTATAATCTTTCATTGAGTGTTAAATCATATCACATTGTCACATATTTTAATCATCATCATTATCATGAAGAAGAACATTGTTAAATATTTATTAGCATATTTGCTGCAAAGGTTTCAATATGCAAACAAAGGTGATGTATATGTCCATCCATCCATTTTCCAAACCGCTTATCCTACTGGGTCGCGGGGGGTCTGGAGCCTATCCCAGAAGCAATGGGCA
>JAODJX010000042.1:10049837-10060804 GCA_026776945.1 Isichthys henryi
ACACATACATTCAGGACCTAAGTCTGAGACAATCCCAGAACTAAATACTCTGAGACCGAAGTAACGCTCCAGTTCCATAGGAATTATTTGCTGCATCACACTATTTAGCTCTGGGATTGTCTCAGTGGCCATTTAACCAAAAATTTTAGTGTATAATGTGAGGTACCCATAGCTTCTGGGATAGTCTCTAGACCCTCGCGACCTTGAACAGGACAAGCAGTCTCTGAAAATGGATGGATGGATAATGGGAGTTAGTTAATGGGATATAATAGAGATGTACAGTGTGAAGTCGGGACCTTCACATTACAGGGCAGAGATGTATGTGCTGAGTCAGTCAGAACCAGGGGGAACATCATGCCTCAGGATCACCTTCATTCTTGAATTACATTTATGGCTCTTGTGTAGAATGTGTGTGTGAATGGTATGTGTGTGCGCCATGATGCTCTGGCGCCCTCTCCTGGGATATTCGTTGCTTTGCGCCTATAGCTTCTAGAGTTGGGTCCGGACCCACGTGTACCCACATCGGACAAGAAAGTATAGAAATTGGAAAGACGGATGGATTCTTAGGTTCAGGTAGGTCCTCTAACATGTACAACGACCTAAAAATCACACTGCTTATTTACAAATAAAACTTAGTATCGGAAAAGATGCCATAGTATAAACTGGAACTGAATAACAAATTAATACAACCCCCTCAACGGATCCTTGTGGCAGTTTCATAGGGAAAAAAGCAGGTCGTTTCTGAACATTATCAAATATCCCTTTTTACATGGCTGATCCGGCTCTTTTTGTATCCGAATCAAGCAGGCACCTCTACGCGCTCTCCAGCCCTACCACAAGAGGGCGCGCACGCCTCGCTTCAGCCTGACGTCATCGGCCGGTAACGTTGATCAGCTCGAAAAGCCGCTGCTGCTTCCGCCGGGCGCGGTGGCGCGCGCCTGTAATCCACGCTACCGGGAGGCTGAGGCTGGCGGACCGCTTGAGATCAGGAGCTCTGTACCGTAGCGGACTATGCCGATCGGGTGTCCGCACTAAGCTCGGTATCGATATGGTGCTCCCGGGGGAGCTCGGGACCACCAGGTCGCCTAAAGAGGGGTGAATCGGCCCAGGTCGGAAACGGAGCAGGTCAAAGCCCCCGTGCCGGTCGGTAGTGGGATCGCGCCTGTGAATAGACGCTACGGTGCAGCCTGGGTAATATAACGGGACCCGGTCTTTTATTCACCCACTGCAGTTCTCTCTTCAAACGGCAAAATAAACATTTTAATCCTGCGGTTCCAATAACTTGAGCTGGTGACGCCCTTCTGTGTTTTGGCTGATAAAGCCTAGTAGACAGGTATAACATCAGGGGTGACATCTGAGCACAATGTTATCTGTTCCTTCACACCCAACTGCAGTCCTGAAATTCAGTAGGAAATCTTACGGTCCATTAGTGCTTAATTCCTGTATCCAGTAGAACGTTTTTTATCTGAGGGAATTATTGTCACATTTATAAGAGTATTTGAACGAATTTTATGAGTTTGTTCCACATAACTTACAACGGGGGATTTTATCACTCAAATCCCAGAAGGGCGTCACCAGCTGAAGTTTTTGGAACCGCAGGATTAAAATGTTGATTTTGCGGCTGTTTGTCGATAGGTGGCGATAACATAGATAACAAATTAATACAACCCTCTCAACGGAACCTTGTGGCAATTTCACAAGGAAAAAAGCAGGTAATTTCTGAACATTACTAGCTACTAGTTTAGCGCAAGCTAAATCCCTGGGTTCCTTTAAATCAGAGCTAGATAAGATTTTAACAACTCTGAGCTATTAGTTAAGTTCTCCCCAAATGAGCTTGATAGGGCAAATGGCCTCCTCTCATTTGTAAAATTATTATGTTCTTATGTAGGTATAAAAATAACTGACCCATATGATAAAATGATTTTGTCTAATACAGGACTACAGTCTTCATTAGGTATATGTTTTCCCCTCGCACTTTGTATGGGCAGTGAATTGCCCCTATTTACGTGTGGATTCATAATAAGAAAAATGAAAGAAATGAACACACATACGCGTATATATCAATTTATATACATATATATTTATTCGGAAGGATGGCAGGAGGGGAGATTTCCTTGAGAGAGCAAGCAAAGGCTCATTTCACATTTTTCTTCTGCATTCTGAAATGGAAGAAAAAAAACATTCATGAAGAACACAAACCTATGAAATGTACTTGTGTGACACTATTAAGGAAGGATCTGACTAGGAGAAAAGCTGGCAGAGTGATTGCCTGGCTGCCGGCTGCAAATGCTATGTCGAGCAGTAATATGGCATTAATCAGCAGATGAGGGGTAATGATTTAAATATTCTAGAGGGAGCCTGGTGGGGACCTACTTGTGTCGGATGAGCCGGCCACCTTGAATCATCTGCGCTGTCACATTGGCGGCATGGCAAGCAAAGAGGAGCCAGTTCCTCGGCTTTACACGATATGAGAACCTCATAAAAATCATTGAGTAACAGGTGAGAGCTGGGGAGACAGAGATCATGCAGGGGTCAGAGGCCAGAAAGAAGAAGAGGATGTCACCGTAATAACAGGGAGGCTAGGGAGGTGCCATCAGTACAGCTCACAGCAACCGGCTTAAAACCTTTAAAAAGTCCCTCTGGAGTCCCGAGTGACCCCATGGACGCTCACACAGATGGAAGGTGAGCCCTCTGCCTCTTACCGAAGGTCATTCGGCCACTGATGATCTCGGGGCTCTTCCTCATGTCGCTCACGGCAACTATGGGCAGACCCCAGTTAATGACTGGTCCCCAGAAGTGCTGAAATCAAACAATAAAACACAGAGCTGATCTAACAAGCAGCAGGGTGAAGGTACCATTAAAGAAATTCCAGAGGATTCTTACAATATGTTAGTGTGAGATTATTAAACAGTAGTCATAAAATTATATCTATATTAACAAAAAATCAGTTTGTGACTTTCTTACCGTGCTTTTGTTGGAAGGTTTTCCAAACAGGCACATTTAGATCACGGAAAGACAAAGAAAACAAACAAACAAAACAAATTATAAGTGCAATTCTGTGATCACCAGCAGCACTTCTGCAATGATGGACCCAAATGTAAGCAGTGACTTTATGCTTACATCTACAACAGAGCGAAGAGTTTAAGCTTCTTATGCACTGATGGCAATCGACAAGGAAAGTTTACATATTGGATTTTTAAATAAACTGCAAGCGCCTCTGGGTGCACATACCTCCTCAAATAGTTCCGAAACTCCTTATTCCTAAGCTGATTTACAGCTCTTCTAAAGAAATCTTTTGCCATCTTAGATTGAATGTGTATGCACGTGTGTAGCCTTTTGTTGAAAATGAAATGTGAAGATGAATTTGCCGTTTATATAGGAAGGCAAATGACGTCAGAACTCTAGGTTCTAGAACTTACATACGTAAGCTACCGCTTATGTAACTGACGTAACTGTTCCAACATCTCCTTGGAAACGGACTGGAATTGAATGGAAGAATGTCAGTGGGCGAAATGAATTTTGTCAACTGAATAAATTCATTTTGTGTACAAAATGCATTTCCTGAACGAAAGTCATTTTGTGGAGTAAACGAATATCATGAATGATACAGAGTCATTTCGTGGAAGAAGTCGATTCTGTGGTATTACGGAGTGCTTTTGTGGAAGCAGGAAATGCATTTCATATTTTGCCGAGTCACGAAAAATCAGCGTTTGACACTTGGCATACCATAGATTACAAAGTACTCAGCAGGCATATGGACGCAGACCCATATGTATCCACACCTGGATATTTCAGTGTGACTTTCATTGCGTGGATTCTTACTACAGTGGTGCCTGCGGTTCACGAACACAATCCGTTCCAGAAAAGTGGTCGTGAACCAATCTGTACGCGATCCAAGGCAATTTTTCCCATAAGAAAGCATTTAAATTCGATTTATTCGTTCAGAAGTCTACCAAATAATATTTTTTGTCAATTGATTTTCTGGTTTTTATAGTGAAAACTTTAAAGAAAAACACAATATATTGCAGCGACAGGTGGACCGAGGCATCGCGGGAGACATGGAGACTTGCTTGCTGGGGAAATCAGGCTTTTTATTAACAGTCATTAAACCCCTTGCATTGTTGTGGTTGTTAATGTTAATGGTTGCATTTCCCTATTGTCGCGCGTGTGTTTGGCCGTGTTTTGTACCCGGTCCGATCCTCACGTGTATTTAGCGTGTGTAAATCATCCACCGTGTATTAATAGTTATAAATGTAATTGCACGTGTTCGATTTAGAAAATACCATATTATTACCGTAAACAGTATCCTAGCATGCAATATCAGATTTTTATCAGACTTGTTAGTGTCTTTGGTTTGTTTGTAGTTTGTTTGCCTCTCGAAAAAAGAATATCGCTATGAATGTACTAAAATATTTTATAAAGCTTTTAATGTGGTTTAACTAGTTCGTGTTTCTTGTTTGTTTGTCTCTCGGAAAAAATAATGTTACTCCAAAACCCTGCTAAAATATAAAGCAACAACACACAGCAACGTGTTCATGGAGGCAGCCATGTTTGTTCCGAGATGGGGTAGTTCGAACTGGAGACTGACTTGACGTCACCCGCCTCGGAATTTCCGAGTTCCGAGAGATAATCGAACGCACCATAATGTAGCCTACGTTCTTAAAAACTGCTTGGATATATCCCGATTATATGCCGTGGGCCATATAATTTGTTTGTTTGCAATTTCGTCAGGTAGGCTACCTTCTTTAAATTACGTTTTGTTAAGACTACATATTTCTGGATGTTTTATTGTAGTCTATGTATATATGAATATAGTTTAGCCTAACCCAGCCACTAAGGGAGCAAGCCAGCTCAACTAGTTGCCGGTACCAAGCCCGGATTAATGGGGAGGGTTGGCGTCAAGAAATAAAGAGACAGTATCCTCACTGCATTACTGATGTCAAAATGTGGGAAATATGTGGTTGTACAAATAAATGCGTTAAAGTATGTTAATAATTCTGTGCTGTCTAAATTGTATAAAAAAATTCTAAGCATAGCCAAACAAATCTCCTCCTGTCTGAAAAGGAGTAGAAAACGCAAATTAGCCACTAAAACTTCAGTTTTTGTGAGGGGCAGTCGAATTCTCTCGTTAAGATACCACTTTACAATAACCACTTTACTGCTTTGATACTTAAATCACTACTTTTTATCTTTTCCAAAATCGTGACCTATTCCACAATTTTGTCCGACTGACTGAAATTGTCTGATAACCACCAATATATTGCACAGTGAATACACCCTTGATTTTGTTTTATTGCTTATCAGTGTTTAAGAACAGGGGCGTCAGAAGCATTTTGAATGGGGGGGGGGGACACTGGCATAAAACTAATATTTTATGTTAAATGCTAGGGGGTCCACATGAATAATTAGGAAATGTGAGGGGGACACCCCCAAACAGAAAAAGTTGTGTCTTGTGAAAACAGTGCATAACATAATTAAAAGATTCAAGGAATCTGGAAGAATTTCAGTGAGTAAAGGACAAGGGCGCTAGCCTAAGCTGAACAACCGTGATCTCGCATCCCTCAGGCGGCCCTGCATCAAGAATCATCATTTGTCTATAAGTGATATTACTACATGGGCTCAGGACTAGTTTGGCAAACCTTTGTCAAGTACCACAATACGTAGTTGCATCCACAAATGCCAGTTAAAACTCTACCGTGCCAAAAGGAAGCCCTATGTTAACAGTGTCCTGAAGCACCGTCGACTTCTCTGGGCTCGGAGGCATCTGGGTTGGACCATCACACAGTGGAAATGTGTACTGTGGTCAGATGAATCAGTATTTCGGGTATTTCTGGACGCCATGAGCTACGGACCAAAGAAGAAAAGGATCATCCAGACTGTTATCAGCAACAAGTCCAAAAGCCAGGGTCTGTCATAGTATAGGGTTGTGTCAGTGCCTTTAGCAAAGGTAACTTGCACTTCTGTGATGGCACCATTAATGCTGAAAAGTACATAGAGATTTTGGAGCACAAAATGCTGCCTTCAAGAAGACATCTTTTCCAGGGATGCACATGCATATTTCAACAAGACAATGTGAAACCACATTCTGCACACATTACAAAGTCCTGGCTGCGGAGGAAGAGGGTATGGGTACCTGACTGGCCTGCCTGCAGTCCCAACCTGTCTCCAGTAGAGAATGTGTGGCGCATTTTGAAGCACAAAATGCAACAACGACGACCCGGTTCTGTTGCCCACCTTAAGACTTGTTTGGGACAAAATTACACCTGAAACACTTCATCACTTGGTGTCTTCAGTCCCCAAACGTCTTTTAAGTGTTGTGAAAAGGAATGGCAACATTACAAAGTGGTAAATGCTTTACTGTCCCAACTTTTTTTAAAATGTGTTGCAAGAAGCAAAATTGAAATACGTGTTTATTTTGAGAAAAACAATAAAATTCATGAGGAACACATTAAATTATGTGCTGCTGAATTGTTTTAAATGTAATACAGGTCAAAGATAATTTAACAAAGTACTGTTTTCAGTTTGATTTTCATTTTACATACCGTCCCAACTTTTTCTGATTTGGGGTTGTAGATCAACAAAATATACATTTTCTAATGAAGTTAAATCTGAATTTACATTTATTTTAGAAATTAAGAAAGGCATATATAATTGCATAAAAATGACATGCGTGAGTGTAATAAAGTTAAAAAATAAGAGCACTTTTCTTAAGAGACACTGTGGGTGGGCCAACAATATTTTATTCCTAGCACAAGTGCCAATTGTTGGCAACTAAAACAGGAGCATTTTAATTGCTCTCTGTAAACACTGGACTGCCACAGCGCCACACTCCATTGAATAACCACATAATCGAGTTGTACAGTATTTTCACCCTCTTTAATCAAACCGAAAAATAGAATGAGATTTGAGTCTGACTCCTTACCCAGCATACCTGAAGCACTACTGACTTCATAGCTTGTATGCCTGAGCCAAACGTAGGCGTCTCAACAGTAAACCTAACGCCTACCTCTAACTTCACAGATATAGGCACTGAGTCACAGACTAATGCAGGCAAGATAATTACTCTGCCAAGGAATACTCAAACACGTACTGCCTTGCAGGAGACAAAGCAGGAGTGCACAGAAGTGCAGTTGCTGAACTGAGACTTAAATGGTAGCATTTTAAAAGGATGACACCAGTTATAACATTAGTAGATCCACTCAAAAGTACTCAAAGACAAATAATACAGGCGAGGCTGCAAACCATCTGTTATGAGTAGGATGACTGATCTAACCAGACTCATTTGGACAGAAGCGATTCAGTAGAATTTCTGTCAAAATGCATTTGTCTTCTAACAAACTGAATATCCAAAGACATATGCCCCATTTGATCCAGTAAATGTTGTTATTTTCCAAAGGACTATTTTAGGATCCTCAGTGTCTAGCCTATGCCCCGATTCTCCTTTACACATTATTCCTAGCTAAATTTTAAAATCACAGACTTCGTCATAATCATTGACAAGTCAATGTGGGTTGAGAATTCATACGTGGATTAATTTTTAACCAAGGATCAGTTTCTTTTCTGACTACATTTCTATTCACTTCCGTTACATAAGGAATTAGAATCCAAGCACTTTCCATCATTCATGAACTTAACAGTTACTCATTTGGGTTCTGCTCTAATCAAAGAACTGAATTTTCTAACAATAGCCAGTTACCCTGTTAATGCAGACTAACTACTCTATTTTAGTAGATTTGAGTCCCATCTTTGAAACACTCCAACAATTTTAATTATCCTAAAAATGGGTGGGTTTTTCTAGCTCAATTTTAAACACAGCTTGAGTACTTTTAATCAGTATTTTAATTGGTATGTAATGTGTTGCCCCCCCCCCATCCTGGGTTATTCCTGACTTGCATCCATTGCTTTCAGGATAGGCTTCAGACCCTCACAATCAGTGAATGAATGAATGAATGAATGTTCAAATTTATTAATTAATTGACTGACTGACTGATAGACTGAGTGATGGATGGATGGATGTGAGGTAAGGAGCATGTGCTGGTACAGCGCTTTGCTGCACCCACCACATGACGAACCACCAGGATGGATGGATGAATTTTAATTCATAGGGGAGACCGTGACCAATTATCGGCTTGGGTCCAATTTGATTTTTAGAACTTTCCTGTAAAATAAAAGGACAACGGTTTAGTGTAAGCAAGAAAGGGCCGGCAGATACATTAAAACTGAAAGAAGCACCATCAAAATTAAATCACCCTTTGCTCAGATAAATATGTACGGCTGCAAAACTGCTCCAGTATAAAATCCATACATAATATTCACATGCAAATTCTATTACTAATACTAAAATCTGTCACATTTGATTAATAAACCTTTGACAGCCACAACTAAAAAAAATATATATCCATTTCAGGAATATAGTTAATGGTACATCATTCTTGTCTTACAAGTACACAGAGAAACGATACATACAGAAATCATTCTTCACTCATCTGAAGAACTTCATTACAACACTGGAGTAGTTTCTGACAATGTGTCATGTAAGGCATTCTGTCATGTCATCTGAATGAATCAGCACAACAGTAGTCTTTGATCCTCCTCATACAGCAGTATGCCAGGTCTGGGCAGTTGTTTTCTGTAGGGGGCCAAAACTGACCCTCGTCATGGCAACAGAGGCCATTTTTTATGATTACTTTAATGTGTCAGGAAAGCTGCTATAGCAGACCTGCTAGGCATTAATATTTTATAATAAGTATATAATATGAAAGTTTTGAAGAAAAAATCTGTTCTCTTCGTACATTTAAAAATATCTTCATACATTTAAGAAGAAAAACTACCTTTTTTAATGATCGTATGAGCCAGTAAAATTAGTCAGATATGCCCGGTAGGCCGGTTTTTGCCCAGATCTCTGTAAGTAGGCAGTATCTGACGAGCAGTTTAACCCTTTTCAAACATGGGCTGAAGGAAATAGAAAAGCTGTCTTTTGGAATTGTGAAAATTACCCCACCCTTACTGGACCAAACCAATTAGAAGCCGTATTGGTTATGCTCATCCAAAGAACCGAGTTCTATGACCCTGAGGATAATCTCTGTCCTGTTCTTTTGTGGTCTACTGCACAGTGCGGACCATTGCTTTCAATGGTTGTTTGGTGGTTTTTTGATAACCAAATAAGGCAGAATAACCCCTGCCAGCTAGATTTGAAACAGGTACTTTGCTGTTTCCAATGAGAAGGGGGTAGATCACCAGTTGGACGCTTATTAATCACGTAACAAGTCTCAGATGTGGTGCGAAACTGATAGTGATAAATTTAGAACATGATCTGGATAAGAGCAAACCGCTCAGCCCACTTGTTTCCTGAGATATTTAATACCCAAATGTTGAAATTATCCATCCATCCATCCATCCATCCATCCAGCCGCTGTTTCTGGTCAGGGATACAGAGAGGCATGGAGCCCATCCCAGGCAATGCATGGTGAAAATCTGACTGGCTACACCCTGAACGGGATGTATGTCCATCATAGGCGGTGATACACACACTTTGGGCAATGTCAGGAAGTGTAAGTCTACAGTATGTCTTTGGCCTGCAGGGAACCCGTATGACACCGGAGAACACACAAACTCCACACAAGCAGATTGGCGGGAGGATTCTGACTCCCAGTCCTGGAGGTGTGAGGCAATGGCACTACCAGCTGAATCACTAAGCCATGTAGAAATTATGTCTGTACAAAATTACCCATCACTGATCTGAATGAAGAACTCTGCCTCTGTGACGCAACCCCCCCCAGCAACCTTTAACCGTTTTCTTTGTTCTGATATAAAATGTTCCTACTGGTTTCTATTTTTAGTCGCATTTTCTTTCCAGTGCTCACAATAAAAGTGTTTGGAAAACAGTAAATAATGCAAAAACGGAAGTATGGCTTTTGTACCTACAGAGTTGTTTGGTTTTCAGACCAAGATCATTTGCTTCCTTGATAAATAAATACATAAACAAGACTTCTTGGAAGAGGTAGAGAGATTGCACTTTGCAAACACAGAAAAAGTATTGTACTGTATTGCATACTACTGTCAAATAAAAGATCAATTTAAGAATAACATACTACCAGTATATTGCAAATATTTAATATCCTTCTAAGATTTGGGACAGTACCAAATATAAGCCAAAAAGAAAACATGATAAAATGGACAATATCTTAAAGCTGGGAAAATATGTCATAATGCTTTATATTAAGTGCACCTTCATAATGCATTCATTATGCATCCAGTGCACCTTCATAATACATTCATTATGCATTCATAGAACATTTATAAGCAGTGTGCAAGTACACCTTAACATCCTAACATCCCTTGACAGCTTTAACATATATTAACAACAAACATTATATGACTATACAATTATAATGTTTGTTATTAATGTATATTACAGCTGTTAAGGGATGTTGGGATGTTAAGGTATACATACATGATGTTTATGAATGCTTAATGAATATATTATGAAGGCGCACCGAAAGTTTTATGAATGCAATATAAAAGCATTATGAAGGTGCAGTTAATATAAAGCATTATCAAATATGTTTACAATGCATTTCCTAAATTTCAACTTTTAAAAATTGCTTAAATACTGAAAAGTTTAAAGTCAACAGTTTCTGTTTTAACATCAAAGCAATACTGCACATTCAAAGTTATTTTTAAGTAATAAATCAAAAAAGGAACGAAACCAGCCACCTTCCAATTTTAACCGTATTTGATATTCTCAGCAGAACCCAGCAACTTCATCCTAATGGTCTGATGCAGATTATAAACCAAACTTACTAAGTTTCCAACAAACACCCCACTACAGTAACATTTAACACATCTGGAAACTTTTTATTCACAAAATAAGTACTCTATGTACTGAAAATCCATCCATCCATCCATTTTCCAAACCACTTATCCTACTGGGTCGCGGGGGGTCCGGAGCCTATCCCGGAAGCAAT
>JAODJX010000042.1:10067701-10080195 GCA_026776945.1 Isichthys henryi
CCGGGCTGGGGTTGCCCGCGGGGGGGGCGGCGGGCGGCGCCCCCCTGGGGCGGGGGGGGGGGGGGGGGGGGGGCCCCGGGCGGCGGGGGGGGGCGGGTGGTGGAGAATCCTGCCATAGCATTGGAGCACAGAGGCAGTCGGAGGCACATTGCAGCAGAGACAGCCTCCAGCATGCTCAGCATCGCAGTCGCGCAGCTCATCCTGCTGCTTCTGCGCCCGGACGGGGTCGCAGCAGGTAAGCCACCGACCAGCCTGTTCGGACAACTTCGAGAGGGGCGATCGCCTAAGCACCCCAACCCGCTTTCTTCTGGGCCGGTCAGAAACAGGCACAGCTGCCCCCTGGGGGCTTTTTTTTTTTGGGGAGGGGGGTGTCTTAGCACAGGGGACAATAGTCATTCTTCAGCATCCGGCCATCTTACAGTGCTGTGTCACTCGCCAGTGTCGGCCGTGTGTAAATAACCCCGCCACCCATGCTTGACCCCGAGTGACCTTCATCACTTACCCATCTGTTCGTCTTTAAGCATCATTTTTTATAGTTCCTCAAGTGTTCAGTCACATTTTCTTAACATCCAACAACCCTCAGAACATGCAACCATCATTAATTGTGTAATCTAAAATGGAGGAAGAATGCAAAGTCGCTGCTTACACCACCCCACGTTTTCACTACTGAACACGGAGGCTGCTCTCGGCTTACACGACTGCAGTATTTACACAACTGTGTTTTTACACCGGAAAAAGGGCCTCAGATAGCAGGACTTCAGCTACAATGTTGTGGATAGTATCTCAATACATTTTAATGAGGCTTTACAAGTTAGCATAAAGTTAAGTACATTTTGTGGCCACAGAAATGACAAATAAACGTAGAATAAATTTTAAATAAAAAATAGGCCATGCGCAGGGCTGAGGAGTAGATGGTTATTAATACAGGATGTATGTAGAACAAAAGCACCACGTGTTTCTTGAAAAGGGCTAGGAAACTGTCACCAGCAGGGGTCACTATGCCGCACATGACTGCCACAAGCATGTGGAGTTCTCCCCGATAATGTAAAATGGACATCAGGTAAATACACGCGTGTTTAACAAATCTGTGACCAGAAGCATGTCTGAAAGAGGGCAGGTGATCATGCCACCGCCATGTATGACATGTCAATGTGTTTCTTTTACCAGAACAATGGAAGATATTTGCAGCTTTTATGAATAATGAGGAATGTTGAATTTATTTATTACTTATAATATTGAAAATTATAGCTAGCTCTTTCATTGCTAGCAACAGACACTTAATTTTTACTTTATTTTAACAATGACATATTTTTTTTTTTTTTGGTAGTTAAATATTTTGAGAGATTTAAAAAGAAGGATAGTAATATTTTGAAATCTTTGGGTGTAACCATAATCATCTTGTAATTAAGTGTCATTTTAGCCTACAAATGTTATCACAGTCTAATACTGTGTCCGCTATTTGAACAAATCTGTAGATATTTAAAAAAAATCTGGTTTCATTCAGTGTGGTAAAACATCTCAGTCCTTTAATTTTTGGCTAAAAGATCAAACTTCTTCCACAGTTATGTAATTAACAATTTATCGTGCTATGGATGCCATAGTGAGTGTTAGAGGTTGCTCTTGGCCTCCTGACTAGGGTTTTGGCTTCTGGTCCCTCCTCTGGGCATGTAGAGTTTACATGTTCCCTAAGTGATTGCATGGATTACCTCTGGCTGCAGGAAACAAAGGCTCGGGTTCAAGGGGAGGGCAAATGAGTGGGGTAATTCCTTTGCCCTGCAGTTCACACAATCACAAGGCTCAAATTCACCATTAGCCATTCCGTTTCATCGCTTCGTTTGTATAATGAGCTCGGAGTTCAGAGGTGACCAGTCCCAGTAAGCAGAAAACTGACCTTTGTGTGGAACGTTGTAATTCCATACTATAATTCAGCCCCAGTTCAACCTCAGGGTTTACCAGCCTGACTGTTTGTATTTTAGATGGAACAAATTCTTCTAATATGACAACAGACCCAGGAATGCCTGATACTTTTAAAACCGTGACAATAAAAGGAACGTATTAATTTTTATACATTGAATTTGGTAGCACTTTACTTAAAACACTCATGTACAATGCATTATAGATAAGTCGTAATGGCTTATACTGACATAATGTATTATGAAGGTATCTATAGCGCATTATAGATGAGAGCTTCATAAAGCATTCAAAATGCTTAATAAACATGGTTATAATGTGTTGTGCCTTTTTATAAATGGTTATAGTTCTGCTTATAATACTTTATGAATGCATTATGATGCATTATGAATGTATCTATAATGCATCATGATGACTACTTTAAGTCAAGTGTTACCTTGAATTTTATTTGAATATTTTTATGTAACACTCAGCACCTCCTTCCATAATGCTTTCATAACTTGATGTGATAACATCATGTAAAGAGACACCCTACCTACTCCAGTATAGTCGCACATTAAGCAGCATGGCAATAAGGCAACAGCATATCGGCAGAAGGTGTCAATGACACATCGTAGCAAATGTGTCAACCGTGGTATTCGCTAAATTGTTTCTTTCATTATTTCATGCATTTCTGCAATTTAGCAAACCGTGAGTAGGGCTAATAAGTGAATAACATGTTCTCTCACATCTCTTAAATGTCCCATTTGATGGCTCGTTAAAACCAATGCTACCATCTTTTGCAATATCTCCCGTGTTTTTCTGCTGATGGCACCGTCAATGCTCTGACTTAGATCAAAGCTCAATAGAAAGGATTGAAATCTGGGAACCTGCCTATCGTGACCTCTCATGCATTGTGGCCGATGCTATTAATGGAAAGCCAAACAGCATAAAAGGATACTGGACAAAGGATGGAAAAGAAATCAATCAGACTCTAGTCACAATACAGAGGGAAATGGAACAATATCATCTCCAAAAAAGGTAAGTATATATATTTATATAAATCTCCCATGCTTTCATTTTCAATGAAAAGAAAAAGTGTCATTTCATTTTCACCATCAATGAGATAACTGGCCCATCACGTAGGTTATTAATACTGTAATTTTTGAGGTATGAGGTCAATGTCACCTTTATATATACGAACAATCGACAGTAGACTACCCTACAAAAAAGGGAAATCCTCCAGAATTCCTGGCTGGTGAAGAAAGATTTTCTCATTTCTAATGCTTCCAGACCTTCGGTAATTGTGACAGGTGAAAATGAGACAACAGTTGTGTTTCTCATAACCACAACCACCCGAAGCACACAGTAGGTGTGATGCACCTGAACCGGCTGGTAGATGTTCAGACTTGGATGCTCTGTCTGGGCATCTTTCTGATTTGAATAAATGATAATTGCGATCCCCAAGATGACCGGGAAAGTCGTTGTGTCACACTGTAGAAGGAAATTCATCCACTCTATTTTTTTGTGGTAATTTGATTTATTACTGACAGCTGAGAAAGCCGTGTCTGCTGAATATAATGGCATTCTGTGTTTATGGCTGGTACTCTGCTATGTTTATTTTCCAGGTTCTATATCGACGGTAGTAGTTTGGGAAATTATTCCTGTGTTTTCATGAATGGAAATAAGAGTGTTACCAAAAATTTTTTTATCCATGGTAAGTTGGTTAATCTTTCCTTACTATTCACAGTTTTGTCCTCCAGAAGATCATTTACATTTAAAGAGAGATGCAGGGGTTTTGAAGCTGCAATAAATGAGCTGAATGGTGATGAACAAGACTATGAGTGTTTGTTTTATACTCTCTAAGACCTCGCCGCATAGGAAGAGATCAACTAACAACACTGCTGTCACCTGAGTGCAAAAAGCCCTGGATTTCAGAGGCTCAGAGTAACAGGAAATTTAACTCTGCTAAAAAGGTTAAAAGTTGTTAAATTTCTAGGAAAGAACTTGTACACTATGATGCACAATCCTGTCTCAGAGGCTTCTCATCACTAGCTGTACATCTTTCAGAAAGTCTTGTACACTGAGCTACATTCCAAAGTGTACTGTGCAAATGGCTTAAGACTCAGCATCCTGCCTACTCTTTATTCCGGGTACTGAATGGGTCTGATACATGTTAGCACCTTATCCATGCATATTTTTGCTGTAAGTTGTGAAGTTTTGAACCTTGAAATGGTTGCAGGTAACTCTTTCTTAACTCCAAAAAATAGACGAACAGTTGTTAAATACTTGTATATGAATAATCTTTTTTTTTTTTTTAGCTCCATCCATGAAAGACAAGAGAGACAAGCCTATTGTGAGCTATTTTGGAGACTCTACTGTGCTGACATGTAAAATCCACCCAAAGCCATTGGCCTGGGAGTGGTACAAAGTCAACAGCACTGAAAAGGTGGGATGGACTGTCAATGGATAATTAAAGGATTAGATAGTTTAGAGCAGTGTTTTTCAATCCGCTTCTTGGGAACCCACAGAAAGTCCACATTTTTGCTCCCCCCCAGCTCGCGGGAGCAAAAATGTAGACTGTCTAGCAGGAAGCTGGGAGGGGGCAAAAACGCAGACCATTTGTCGGTCCCCTAAAAGTAACTTGCAAAAAGTAATATTGAATAATGTTCCCTGCCAGGTGAAATATGCCTCCCTGTGTATTTACATGTACAGCAAAGCCCCCAACTCTCATAATGTGCTGAAATCAGTGTTTGTACCTCCGTCAGGGTCCAGTGATCAAAATCTATTACCGTTCCAAATCCAAAAAACAAGCGAAATTTGTCAAAGATTGCAAAAACTACCAATAGATAATGTCCCTTTCACACCTACGTTCATACTTTACTTCAGTGATATTCTAAGTGACTCAGAGAGATGGAAAAAAAAAATGAAAAATAAACAAAAAAAACGTTTTGTACAAGCGCTGTTTACAAATTCTGCACTGTGGGACATTATTGGTTAATGAATGACCATAAAGCAACATACTTAAGCTGTTTTAGTATTAATTTGTTAGTAAAGTATTGTGAATGAAATGTACACAGCATACTATGGGAACAGCGACCTGAGATATGTACACATGGATTAAGAGACTTACCTGACCAGATATTTTATCCTTACAGGGCCTGTATTTAAGAGCACATTGGAATTTTATTAAATGTGAATCGAAACAATTTTGTTCTGAAAAATTAACTGTGATGAGTTTATTCTATTTTTATTTTTTTTTGTTTGATAGTAGTGGTACAGTATAAGTGTATAAACCACTTTGAGGTTTGAATTTCGTTCCTCCGCATTACACCTCGTCGTGGGGTATCCCTTCAAAGTATATAATAGCATCTAACGCTGTAGTCACTGATTGTGTTGAAATGTAACATTAGCATTTAGGTTTGTATGGATTATACAGCTGAATCTTACTTCCTTAAAAGGCCTTTAAGGCCAGATGGTGTTGGATGCAATCGCCACAGTGAACGTCATAAATACCGCCGTGGCCGACGAGTGTCAGCATGCTAATATTGCACGATAAAACTGTCAACCAATGACATCAGTGTGAATTCTCGCCTCAGATGAGCTAAGTTCTGGACCTTGTTTGAGTTGTGGATGTTTTACACTGAATGTTGCATGGCGCTGGAGGGCTAATCCAATGGCTGTCAGTTTCTTTATTCACTGAAGTGATTATTATGTTTTTTTAGTTGCTTTTGAGTCAATATGCTTATGTGTACTTAAAACTGTCCTTTTCAGAGGTTTTAAAACCCAACACTGTTCCTTATGCTTAGGGAATGATCAACGTGACTGACAGCCCACCTCGTTACAAGATGCAGCTGTTTAACGACGAGAGCCTCCTCACTCTGGTGAATCTCATTGAGGAGGACACCGGCACTTATGTGTGCATCGCCATCTATCCTATCGGACGTGTGCGGGGCGAGATGATTCTGCGAGTTATCTCCTTCATGGAGCCCCTCAAACCATTCCTTGCTGTCCTGGTGGAGGTGGTGCTCCTAGTGTTTCTGATCCTGTTGTGTGAGTGTCAAGGCCGGAAGAAGGGTTCGACAACTGTCCTAGGTAAGACTAGCGCCTCCTGCAGGAAGGGGTGCAGCAGAGTTCACAAGGCACCAGTATGATATGGGCAGTGGTAAAGAAAAGATACTCAAAATGCTGATACTGCTGTCAAAAGGCCATTTGCCGCTGAGCATTTTTTTCAGTAAGGATGTGGAGATGCTGTCAACAGGGATTTGAAAGCTTGAGGGGTTTGACTGGTTATTAAACGGAGCCAAATTTCAATCCTAGTCAAAGAAAATAAAGTCACTTGGTGAAGGTTTGGATTCTAAATTGTGCGCAATTCTATTAAATGCAAAATAGTTATTATTATAATATTTTAAATACACCCCAGCATTTGGACCCAGTGTCTGTTCCAATTAACTATTTTTTTTTCAAGGATCCAAAAATGTAGAAATATCAGTTGTTAATAGAAAGGACAACTGGTGTAATATGCTGAGATAATCATTACATAAGGTACTATGGAATAGTATCATATAATTATACGATTGATACATGCATGTGGAAACTTCACATGTATACAATACCTGATTGTATATATTTCTATACATAGTTATACACCAGACAATATTACGAAGTGGAATACTAGGCATCTAGTATAATAGATCATTAGTAATGTGTTGGTTCATAATAAATGTTCCCATAAAATCCAACCATCTCCTAAAGGTGTCAAACGACAACAATAATAACATTAATTTGTCAGGCATTTGTCAGGAAATCATTCAATAGCAAGACATCTCCTAAATCCCATGCAAGTATCTACTGAAAAGAAACTATTGTTGGATTTCAGGTTTTTATGTCTATCCAACTTTCAACCACTTCTCCTGGTCAGGGCTGCAGGGGGGGCTATAACCTACTGCAAAGGGCATAGAACACACTACGTCCTGGATGCCAGTCCATTACAGGGCGCAAGCACACATGCACTCAAGCATATACCACGGGCAGCTGGCCAATGAGCTTTCTTATCTTTGTGCTGCAGTAGGATCTCCACAAGACATTGGTAGGAGATGCAAACTCTAGACAGGCCCAGCAGAGATGCCCTCAACCATAGGGGTGTGAAGCACTCTGCACCATCCATGCTCTATAGATAAAATGGATAAAAATAGATTAAAATGGCATCATTGCTGCACACAGAAGTCTGCTTTGGTTCACATTTTGCTCATTAGAAATACATTCTTGGAAACTCATAGAAGACTTTCAGATGTAAAAGACTAAGCCTAATTCTATTATCTAAGGTCTTCTTAAAATGAGATCATTTATATTAGTCATATTATTTCCGGCTGGTGTGTGGCTCTCTGGGTTAGGTGCTTCTGATCCATCCATCCATCCATCCATCCATCCATCATCTACCACTGTTCCGGGTCGGGTCTGATCAGATGTAACATAAATGTAATGTAGATCCCTTAAGGTCTCAGATGCCTCACGTCGTACGTCTCAGTCAGTAATTTGAAAAGCTACAGAGAAACATGTGGATGTTGTATTTTGAATCAACTTTTTACAAAGTGGCTGTAGTGATTTTAGGAGAAATAATTCACACATAAAGAAACTTTGTTTTGAGTAAGTATTCCTTTGGGGGGGGGGCTGTGTTTTATTGTTCTGGTGAGTCATATAAAACTGGGCCTTTTGGGACTCATTCCTGCACTCACTGTTTAAAAGCCATCAGTAGAATAAGACAACCTGCAACTTGAAGATACATATTTGCTCATAGTTACATAAAGTTAATTACACAAACATACATGTCACTTCAACTAAGTATTGTTGAAAACAGCCACTGATTTATGATTTTTAATTAATTGTTTCCAGGTACAGCAGGAATAAAAAGCACAAACGGATTATATTGCATGTTTCATTGTCCATTACTCAGTCTTGTAAAAGCAGTTTACAAAATCAAAACACAGTTAGAATTTACACATATATTATACTTGATGCTTCGTAAGGGCTGGGGTACAGCACAGGGGGAGCTTCTAGCTATTGAAAAGATCAGAGGTTAAGTCAAGTTTCCCTGGTTTTGAAGTAGGATAATTGGCATCAGGGCTAAAATATTCGGGGCTATAGCCCAGAGTGATCAGACCTAACGGTGCCCATGTTACAGCGTCCGGGGAAGTTGTGCTTACACGCTTTTCTTGTTTTCAGAAAATGGAACACGCGTCGACCAAACAGAAGAACCGTGAGTATTCACAATCCCAAGTATCTAACAAGAATTTATCCAGTACAGGGCCACAGATCCCAGACAGAACAAGGCACAAGGCAGGAGAACACCCTGGATTAATGTTTAATAAACGGCAGTATTATTCTGAAGGCAGAATGAAGAACGATTGGTTCAGAGAGATAACCAATCACATTGTAGAGGAGGAGGGTCTAAGCAACTGGAAGAGGCAGGACCGACTAATCAGATGTCTTTCTTCCATCTCCTCTAGTAACTTGTAACCACCTCGTCAACAATCTGATTGGTTATCTCTCTGAACCAATCATTTTTCAGTCTGTCTATAGAACATTTTTGTGTAAGTAAAACCTCCATGAACCAATATCCTAAAAATCAAAAGGTCATATGACAAATTTGGCAAATACCTTTCAGCTGATCCTAACAGCCACTGGGATGGCCAGTTGCCCATGATTATTGTTTTTGTTCACATGTTCACTGCCTTGTGTCTGAAGCTATTGGGATGGTGGAGACTTCAAACAATTCATTTTTTTACCACCAGAGGGAGTATACGTTCACTTTTCGCCTAAAAACAGGCAGGGCATGCAGTGATTGGCATCTATGGGGTTAATTCAGTTCTAGCAGGGGGCTAATGCAGTTTGACATTTTGGAGCACAGAAGTGAGAAAGTCAGTTCTCAGCCCCTACTTCCATACCAGATCATTCCACTCTGTAAATGTCAGGTATTAGTCTCTTGTATTCTGGTGCAAAACAAAGCCTTCTGAGAAGTCACATCAGACCCAAACATTAGGAACTGGCAGCAGTGTATGTATTTCGGTATTATCTAAAGTGAATACTGGCTCTGTTGTTCTTCCAGTATCAATTGTTAATACTCTGAATATTTTTCCTATATTTTGTCCCTATGAATGTTTAAGTATGTTTCAGTACTTAATAAATTATATATATGGAGCATTTAGGATTCCAGTTTGTGTTGTTTATGGTTTTAAAATTCATCAGTTAATTAAGTAACACAAACTGTATGTTTGTGGGATAAATTGCACAGCCAAAGCAACTTATTTGGTTGTTCAAATAGTCTCTCTGGGAGAAAAAGATGGTTTATTTCCTGTTCTAATATGATGAGTTCCTTTTGACACACCCTCTTAAGCATTGTTAAACTGTAAAAGCTCCCTCACATAGATGTATGCAAGGTACTGGCCCTAGTCTTTAGATCAGGTGCAGACTTCAGCAGACCGTTCCAGGAATACAATCTGTAACCCTGAATGGACATTACCATTAAGCCAGGCTCCGGTCAAAAAGCCCCTGCAAGGCTGACTGCCAGGTGAGCACCACTTAGGAATTAGTCCTGTGCATCTGTGGTTTCTGCCACACCCCCCGTGACCTTTGACCCGTATCCCCGCCTTCTGTCGACAGTCCGGCTCAGGTTTACCAGTGGCTGCCAATTAACCGACAGCCTCAGAATGCTTTCACAAGGAGACCTGAGGACAGTGTCCATCACCAGCTACCAGAGAAGTTTAACTAGATTACTTTAGATTACAGTGTATGTCAGCTGATCTGTAGGGGTTTATTAAACCACAAGTACTTAAAGGATCCCGTAACCAGGGGGCATAAATTTACGGCAGTTTAACTGTCGTTTCTCTGTTTTGCAGGATAAAAGAGGAAACCAATGGAATTGAGGAAACCACAGCAAGGCGAAGAAAAGTCTAAAGTGTAATTAACATCCAGGAACTTATTTATTTTCAGATATGGGGCGTTGCCTCTAACCTACCTGTAGATCAAGGGAACTACATACACAAATGACGAGTCTGTGGCTCTGAGTTGATGCAGTGCTCCCAGGTCCTTATTTTTCAGTGGTGGCTCCATCGTTCTGAGGTTAAATGTACAGTAATATTACTCCAGTAAAAGTGCTCACGTGGATGTGTCATCCTTAAAGATACTTTTAGTGAAAAAATACTGAATGTATTTTTTTGTGGAGATACTTAAAATTTTTTATCTCACATTCTTTCTTGTTGGAGCACCCATGTGTATCTATCATTTAACATGTCTTGCTTGACCTTTGACCTTTTGGGCCAATTTATTTTTCAAGGAACTTCCCCCTAGTGGTGAAACTATAAGTGGAATTCTGAAGTTGTCTTCCAAACACAGGCGTTCTGAGTGTCTGAAGCACTGTTTTTTATAGGGAGTCGAAGTCTAGGTAGCCAGACTCAAACTCTTTTCACATCGTCCGACAGTATAACCTTTAGCTGTTAATACCTGCATGTTTCCTCAAGCGACCGATCAAATGTTTTTTTTTTTTTTTTTTTAAATATGGGACAAGATGGCTGGAATAGTGAAGAAAAATAATGTGTTAAAACATCTGCATAAACATGAGCCTCTAGGGAGTGAAATTGAGGTTCTGACCACTGTAAACAGCTAAGGTTTCTTATTTTAATCATGCTTACGTCTCACCAAAGAGGCCAGTGACAAATCGGAAACAGTCAAGCTAATGGGTAAATGAAACTGCTAGAGAAGACAACTCACTAATTTGTATATTTGATGAGCATCGGGTGTTAAATACCCATTGGGCAGACAATCGCTCCAGCTCTCTCATTTCAGTCTGGTATTGACTTCTTCCATCTCCTTGACATTGTCCTTTCCTATCTGTTGATTTTTCCTTGCCTTTTCCATCTACTCCGGCCATTTAAAAATGTATTTGAGTTTTCCCACTATTTTAATGCTATTTACTGCCGGGCATGATTTTATAATTCTTATAACTTTATAATTTTCTAGCTTGTAGTAAAATTACTTTATTTTAGCAGAAACACATTTTGCATTGTCTAAAAATATTAATATTAACGTTTTTATTTTTTTGCAATAACTAATAATCAATGAAAATTTATTTTTTATGATTTTTTTTCCCCCGACCACATCAAGATTTTCTTTGATGCCTAAAATAAAGCTACTGTGATGTGAAAAATATGTTAGCCAAATATCCTTAAATATCCCTGTATTGTACTCCCATATATAAATATGCAAATATGCTTTTTAGTAATTTACCATCAATGTCTATCGGTGCTTCAAACAGATATTGTAAACATCTGATAGTAAAGAAATAAATGAATATAATCAAAAAATTCGACTCAAACAGTCCAGTCGATGAATGAAGAATGATCCCAAACTTACTATATGTTTCAGTTTTTATATATTACAAATTCAGAGTTCATAGGCAAGCATGGATATAAAAAAATCCATATTCAACGAACTGCCCATGCAGTTCATTGAATAGGTGTCTCCAAATTGCCTGGTATTGTGTGAGTTTGTGCACATGTCCTGCGATGGACTGGCTCATCATCCAGGATGCTTCTTGTCATGTTCTTCTATGCTGCCTGTGACTGGATAAATAGAAGTCAGATTCTTTTTTCCACTTCTGAAGGGTGATGTCATAGTCATGGCCAATACCCACGTCTAATAAATTCTGCTACGCTAATTTTCTGTGGACAGTCACTGCCACTTTGTGCTAGTCACTTATTGCTAGTGGGAAAAAATTAGCACATTAGCTGCTATCCTGGCTTTATGGTTAATCATCAAGCGATTAGCAAACCAATCTGCAAAGTCATAGCCGCCGTCACCTCCTGCCACCACCCCCACACCTCCTGTCTGATGCTCTATGACATCATAAATCTTCAAAGCCAACATACACATCAGCCTTGATATAGACTACATTCTCAGATACGAAGCAGAAGCATCAGCCAAAAAGTCTGCGGCTTACTCTCCCGCAAATGCAACATCCTGCTACAAATCTGCTCTTAACCCCTGGCACAAATGAGTCATGGTCTGTCCCAGAGCTCTCCATCTCTCCAAGGACACAATCAGGAAGAAAGACACATGAGCAGTTCAGCACAGAAGAGGACATAGAACAATTCCCTGATCAAAAGTAGACACCAACCCCAAACCATGCAATGCAGTAATGAGAAAGACTATTTAAATTCTCCAGTTACAGCGGCACCTGTACAGTTCCGCTATCTTGCCTGTGTAATGGACTGTGTGGTATATTACTGAAATGGGGATCTAGGAAAGTTCATATAACTTTCTGCATTTCACCATGCAGGCCTCATTAAATGTCTTTGACCGAGAGCCAAACAATAAATAATAAATAGTGTGCACGCATTCTACCGTTGTGTAATTTTACCAATGAGACCCTTTGATGAAGCAGCAAAAACTGAAACGGAGGATTACCCCAGCGTTTTATAATTCCACAGGCTCTTACTGGAATTTTAAATAGGAAAGAGTCCAGTCTTGTGGTTCATCCATCCATCCATCCATCCATCATCTGCCGCTTGGTCCGGGATCGGGTCGCGGGGGCAGTAGCCTCAGCAGGG
>JAODJX010000042.1:10080295-10111500 GCA_026776945.1 Isichthys henryi
CCCAGACAACATAGCTCCTGGGATCACTGTAACACGCAAACCCCTCCACCACGATAAGGTGTCGGCTCCAGGAGGGGGTCTTGTGGTTCATGATCTTTGAAATTTCAATCAGTGAGCCTGTTCTTCCGGCTGATCATGGGCTGCATCCACAATGTCATATTTCCATGGGACCAAAACAACACAGCAGGTCAGACGGTGCCCGTCCTGGACATGGGTGGTCAGGGCAGGCATGGACACATTGATGGACATGCACATTGAAGCATGAGGGCACATCCGGCAGCACCAGCAGCCATAGTTACAGCGAATTCAGAACAAGAAAGCTGGAATCATCAAAAAAAAAAACAAAAGAACTTTGCTTTAAAATTTGAAACCGACTTAGCATCCCATACATAATCTGGCAAACAGTTCTATACTCTAGGGGCTCACTGTGGAGATCAGCATTCTGTGATCTGACTGCTCACATGTGGCTTGAAAGCATTAATTGGTTAGATCAGGTAGGCAAAAGCTTTACCTTCGAGTCCTTGTATGTAAGTAATAGAACTTGTTCTTTCTGACGAGGACATACAACACTAATGAAAATATTGTACGCCGACTGTCTTTTAGAATGTTTTACACATGAAAGAACCACTGGGATTGAGGATTAGGTATATATAAAGAATCCAGTCTTAAGACTCGTTACAATATTTTGAATTGTTTTGAATTTGAATTAATCTAAAATGCTCATTATATTGTTTTGAATTGCACCCAGTTCCAGTTCCAAAATCAACGTATCGTCATTAGGGTTTTCATCAGAAAGAATAGGAAGCATTTTCATATCTCAGTATTTCACCAAAGAACACCTTACACAATATTTTTTTTAAGTAGTATTACATTTTTTTTACTACATTTGGGATAATAACCCTTCCTCTAACCACCTTCTTTCCTTTTATTGAAAAACTTGTTGGAATTTAATTGCAGTGGAAAAATAATTTGGGAGATCAGTTACTGATCAGATCGGCCACTGCGGGGTCATGGGATGTGGACATACAGGCGCTGAACTTAGGATATTAATATTACTGCTCTGTCCCAAAGAATGTGCGGAGAGATGGACACCAGGTCCACTGGAACCTGTGTGCAGTTTTCCCACTGCAATCTTTCCCCTCAGCAGGTTCTTTAATTCTACACATGCACACACCCACTGGCCCTGCCACAGCTGTAATTTATTTGGTTCTAAGACCTCAGGTGTGTTGCTGCTACGGGTGGAAGTCCATGGTCAGCAGGAAAGAAGCAGGAGGAGCGAGTGACAGTGTGCAGTGAGGGTGGCAGGCAGTGAAGCGGTTAACAGGCTCGCCCTGCGAGCCCCGATTCCATGCCCTTTCCCTCTGTATCCCCATTCATTTGTAAGTAATGTACAGTAGAATGGCAACAGTCAATTATCCAGTGACACAATGAAAGTTCCAAATTTGCAATGCAAGGAACTTTACTTTAAAGTGTCTGCTAAGCAGCTAAATAATTATGATTTATGACTTGACCGTTTACGTGCCAGTGAGAGGGGAGAATCAGTGCACAAAGCCTGGGTTTTTAGGCGGATGGCTCTTGGAGGGTAACGGAGACAAGCGAGATGAATGCAAGGCGTCAGGGCCTGCAGGAATGCACATTGTATTGTCTCCTGATGGATGGGTGTTCCCCAAGCCTGTCTCTCCTTCCTTATGCACAGCAGGTGCGGCCCCCTACTCTGTGCTCTCAGCCGACATTATCCATGGCTTCATAGCCAAGCCAGGTGTGCCTGATATTGGAGACCCTCCCCCCTCCCCTTTCGAGCCCCTGATTCACGTTACATGTAGCCTAGAGTCAAGAGCCCGCGGTCACATTCAAGCTTACTGACCTGCGCTGCCCTCATCTTCTTCACGCTGGTCTTCGCATCAACGCCGCCCCCTCAGATTGCATCACATGACCACATGTGTCACCCATGTTGGCCATTGTCTCAGGGCCCACACAGTGTAATCGGCGCTGGAATCTCTCAGACGGTGCATGCTTTAGCTGTTATTAAACAACGGTGCTTAAGCTGCAAATAGAAACCTTAGCCCTCGGCATAATATATATTTATATATTGCCAATTTTACACTTATTAATGTTTTACAAGTTGTATGACGCGAAGAATAAACACTCCTTCTCCAATAATAGTGTTAACTCATAGAATAAGTGTCAATATACATTATTTATTTGCTTTGGGGACACTTTCTGCCAAACTGGCTTACACAGTTGGCTATTTTTAACCCTGCTCACATACTGGAGTAATTTGCATGTGTAAGTTCTTGTCACAAACACACAACAGCTGGATTCCCTGCCTGCACCCCGGGGGACGTGAATCTGCAGGCTCAAGGTGAGCGGTCTCTAGTACCTTAAAGCTGACTTGTTCCCATGACGGCCTGCTCTGATGTTCCACTTACAGAATTTGTGAACTTGAGAGCAGGCCAACAGCAGAATAGTGATGAAAACTGATCCAGACTCTGGTTACAGGATTTGTTAAAAAGAGAGAGAGAGAGAAAGTGTCCACATCACGGATCTCAGTGGTGAGAGCACTGCAAATAGTGCTCTGGAGGAACAAAAAAGAAAATCTCTTCAATAATTAATTTCGGTTCCTCTGTCAGTTACATCGGTTGTATCTGATTTAGCAACTCTGTGCAATCATTGGGGATGCTTCTCAAACCATGGGAACATGAGAACGAAGACTGCATTCCAAGTTTTAGGAATAAATTGGGAACAGTCGGTATGAGGACAGCGTTTGGCAAATGAAAGGTTTAGAGCTCATTGATCAGACCAAATGGGGGGGGGGGGAGCGCCACGTTGTTCCAGGAAATACGATAAGTGTAAGAGTACGATAAAGTCGGCCTATCTGTGCATTCTATCTCCATAACAGCAAAAAGGATACGATGAGTCACTTACCCTGCAGCTGATTGCAATGCACCCCTCACCACCCCACTACTTACTATGTGTTGCACTGCCACCTTCCACCATTAGGGGGCAATACTTCAGCAGTCAGTGATAAAGGGACCATGAGTCGCAGACAGAAGGTCTTCTGTGTTTCTGAAGCATCATAAGCCCTGTCTAGCCCTGATCCCCACAGCACCTGTCACCTTTCATCGGCGGTCCAGATCTGGCACCCAGGCCAGGTATTCGGAGTGGGAGGGTCCTGCATTAGAACAGCACCCTGGTTTTCGGTGCCTCCAGCAAGTTGGCTTTTGTCTGCTGGTTTCTCTCCCAGCATTGTTCCATTATTAATTAACTTCATTTTAATATTTTACCTTTTTATTTGAAGTATGGTGCGGAAGATCGCTGCCGCGTACAGACTCTGTCCATAAAGGTGGGTAACCTGGATGTGGTCTTAGGGGGAAATGAGTTTGAGTCAAAAACACAGGTACTAATTACACTAGGCAAGCCATGTGATGGAAAGGGGGCACTGAAGGCGGGTATGAATGCAGTACTACAAAAGCGAAAATCCCCTGCTCTAAAGTCAGGGGCTACGGTGGAGAAAAAATGAACAAAATCAGTGAAAAGGTACAAATGTGAAGCAGCTCTGCTTAGGGAATTCAGAACCATTTATTAACCATTATTATTAATCATTTTCAGAACCATCCTCAAAGCTCTGCAAGCGGACGAAGTTTGTACACTCTGTGTACTTCCGCTGGATGCACAGGGCATCCCAGCCATCACTGACACAATTACTAGCCAATCAGACCCCAGATGGCGTGCTTTGACAGCACTTCAAAGCACTGACAGGGCACAGAAAGTGATTTACGGGCACCCGCGGAGTGAACAGACAGCTTGCCAGGCCGAACCAAGCATTTCCATGCCAACATCACTCAGGTTTCCTCAGAGGGTTAACATGTCAACCGCCATGGCTCACCACGCACTTGTCACGGGAATAATTCATTTTGTTATTAAGATTCATAATAATGTGGTATCTGGATTTAAAAATAAAACAAGTGGTAGTCTAACTGTCAGGTGCTGAAGTGTCACTTCAGGCTAAGTGGCCACACCCCTTCCTTGGGTAGCCAATAGAAGAGGGGCATTCCAGTAATTTCATCTTTGGGTGAAGCTCTGCTTCACTCCATGTACATTCAAGACAGTAGGATAAATTAAAGGCCACTTTAAAAAAAGTGTTCCAACGGCAGATTTATGTTTTTTTCTCTCACATAGTTTGTATTCTCATCCATTAGCAGTGACTTCATCAATAAAAAGTGAGCTATAATTGTACAGACAGTTGGTAAAAAGTTTCAGAGCTTCAGAACAAGCCGGTAAACAGAGGAATGATTCAGACCGAACACATTAATCTAAAGAGACTGGAGTCACTTCAAAAATGCATTGCTTTTATACAGCAATTTTACTTTTGTCCCCATTTTCTGTTCTGGCAAATGCCAACATTTGGATTTGCAGCATTTATAAGTTTATGTTTTTTTAAGTGGTTTATAAAATCACAGGGCAGATGGCAGGAGGGCATTTTCCAGCGATGCCATGCCTGATTTAATCAGATCTGCACACCTCTTCGAATCCCAAACAGGGCAGTGATTTCCATCTGCACACCAGATTAACTGCAAATTAACCCTTCAAAGTGTAATAACAGCAAATAGACTGAGGAGATTAAATGGTTTCTCTGACCTTTTATGCAGAACATTCATATATTGACTGCTAACAACTGACAGGAAATGGTCAAAAAAAAAGAAACAATAACACTTTACGTAAAGCTGGACACATTGTGTTATAGATACCCTCATAACGCATAATAATGGTCGGTATAAGAATTAATGAAGCATTATAGCACCTTCAATTGACAGTCATCAGGCATTATAATTTTGATTATAGTACTTCATAAGCTTCGACGAAGCTCCCATTTATCATGAACTGTAGATACCTTCCAGTGGCGGAACAACTGTACAGAAAGCACCTTGATAATCTTGATGTATGTCGTCAGATGGATGAGGACGTTATACGCAGCCTTTAGATCTACCCATCATGCACTGCAGCCTTTTGCAAATTCCTCAAACGGAAAACCATTAAATACAAAAGGAACAGCTTAGTTTGACTTCAAAACATTACTATCTATTATATTTTAAGTTTGTTGTAGGAATTTTACAGATTTCCTTTTCTAAAAATTACACTATACACCGGTGCACCAGAATAAGAATGTATACAAAACATGACAGATATATAATATCGCAAGTCAGAGTGGAAATGCAAATATTATGTTCTTGCTGTTAAGAGCATCAGCAAGATTACGTCAGTATAACTTTGTGAAAATGAAAGGGTTCTCATCTTGCTGGGGGGAGGGCCCTCTACGATCCAGGGCAGGGCCCGGGCCCAGGCCGCCCCCCCATAGCTCCGCCCCAGATACCTACAAATTGCCTTATAATGGAAGGTATAAGAATTAATGAAGCATTATAGCATGTTTTATTGACAGTCATAAGGGATTGCAGTGTTGATTATAACAAAATGCATTATAATGTTCCGCATAAGAATTAATGAAGCATCACAGCATCTTCTGTTGACAGTTGTAAGGCATTATACTGTTCATTATAATACTTCATAAGCTCATCTATCATGCACTATAGATACCTTCATAATGTCTTATTATGGAGGGTATAAGAATTAAGGATGCTTTGTACTGAAAGTATACATGAAAGTATAAAGAGCATAAAGCATTCATAATACATAATAAACATTGCTGTAATCTGTTATACCTTTTATAAATATTTACAGCCATGTTTATAATGCATTGTGAATGCATGATAATGTGTTATGAATGTGTTCATAGATTCTTATAGACATGGCATTCATAGAAAGTGTTACCAAAAAAAATAATAAAACACACACAGTCACTCATGGGTTTTATATATTGCTGGACCCAGAGACACACAACCAACTGCTGTAGCATACACTTCCCCTTCGTTCACTTGTGCGTGTGTGTGTTGTTTGGATGGGGATGTTGTGCTGGGGGACAGATGGAGCAGTGGGTTACAGAGGGAGCAGCTTCCTCGGCCAAGTGGAGGGTTTCTGGGGGCTCAACCTCCTGTGGCTTCCTCCTGTGTCCACAGGAAATTAGCTTAGCTTTGCTGGAGCACATGACCAGATGTGTTCTGTCTTGTTTCAGCATTGTGTGAACTAGCCTTCTATAAAGGAAACTGTTCTGTACACACAGAGCAATAGAGACCTAAATGGGACTTACATCTCCAACTTTAATACCACCAGCTCCAAAAACATCAAGCTACCTGCTACTTTTTGACACATCTGGCACCCCTGAGATCCTGATAATCCCAGCATCGCCTTGGTTGATCACATCCATGCTGCGATGACCCAGATTCTCTTCCACTATGCAGCAGTCGCGTCCTGCTAGGCAACCCATCTCAGCGGACAGCAGTCTGGTCCACGGAGTATAACCCTAGGTGGCACCCAGTAACAGTAACCTGGAAACGTTCTAGCCTGCAAAGTGTATGTTATCGTCCTTGATGCATTTTGCATTTGTCTAGACTGGCTACCATATCCCAGAATGCAATACTTCCGAGGAGGCAATACTCCCGCTCACCTGTCCAACACGTTGTCCGTGTGTCAGACGGGGACACCCAGCCCCAGACACAGGAACCCTGGGTGCCTCAGCACATGTTTCAGCACTTTCCGCACCTCCGTGTCTGTCCTTCAGATGACAGCAGGACTGGTGATCAACGAAAGGTGGCGCAGGTAAGGTTACGAAGAAGAGTGTCAATTGCGTCCTGCGCACCTGTAAAGCGAGAGTGTGTGCAGAAACACGATCTCGTCTGCGGCAAAGCCATACAGCCAACCCATGCAGGACTGTCAGGAAAGCATGACATCACTGCCGAAGCAGGACCCACTGAACATTAACCTCACACCATTAACCCTTATCCTAATTTTAACCCCTAACTCGAAATCCTAATCCTTAATCCTAATGATTAAAATACATTCATTATGATATTTATGATAACGTGCAGTCCCAAAGTAATGATTAAATTACTTTTTTTTTTTGCTGATAATCATAAATCCCTTTGCTCCCCATTAGGTTAACCTATTAACCGTACAAAAATAAATCGACCATGAGGTGACTTGATTAAATTATTGATGATGAGGCATTGCATCAATAGCCTTCATCAATCAGATTGTCTTATTATTCCTGAAAGTGACATAACAGAAGCAAGAAATGTGTTATTCATTTTGATTCTGATTGAATGGAGAATTGCTGCTTTTCTATTATTTATTTTTGTACTGGTCAAGAACTAGATCATAGGTTTGGGTTTCAACAATGGTAGGAACCAAACCACCCCCCAAACATACACAGCACTCCTACAATATTAGCATACTGTCAGAAAAGGGGTACAGACCTGACACAATTTTACTTCCCAAGGTACAAACAGCATTAATGTACCCCCAATGGTACAAATTGGTACTATTTTTTCTGACAGTGTATGGACACGTTCCTACTGTCCAAACCCAAATCTATGCGCTTTGTTATGAAGAATTTAAAATATTGTCACAGCAGGAATCTTAATGCAGGAGCAACAGTGGGTTCAAGCATCTGAAGTCATTGATCGCTCTTTCTGAAACAGATAAAATTTTTCGTTATGAGATAAATTCAACCTGCCTCGTGCCCATTGATTCCGGGATAGGCTCCGGACCCCCCGCGACCCAGTAGGATAAGCGGTTTGGAAAATGGATGGATGGATGGATGGATGGATGGATAAATTCAACTGGTGAAAAAAATCAGAGATCAGATTACGAAATGCAATGGAATTAATTTCCGAGATTCCTACGATTCCGTTTTAATTCAATTCACGGGACCTAAAGATGGAACGTTCATCCAAGCTGCATTGGTCTCATGACAAAATACCTTGGCTGTCAAATCCATCTTGCCGTTCCCGGTATAAAATCCTGAGGGAACCACGGCAGCCAGTGTATGCACGTGTGATCTCAAAGGATAAATGATCAAAACAACCATCGTTTACAAATTTACATATCAGTCTGGTCAAAATGCCAGATGTTCACTTCAGCCGCCATCGCGCAGCACCCTGTCTGATCGCGTCCCCTCGGTGGCGTTATGCAAATCAGCGCATAGCGCTCAGGAATCGAGATCACAGCGGCACGGCCAGGCGTCCCTGGCCCGAGGTGTCGCCGGAATAAAGACGACCGGGTGCTGGCGATAAGAACTCAGGCGTTCTCTTTGTCTTTCAAACGACATGGGAAGTCTGCAAAAGAGGACCAGGGAAGCGTACAGAAAGGGGGCAGCGTCACCTTTGCAGTCTTATTTATAATCCCCTGGCACTATATGACTGCCGTTAAAATACTGCTGCACGGCGGGCAGGGTTTGTGCGCGTGAGATGAATCGGCATGGTTGGTAGCGCTGCCTGAATTCATGAACTGCTGACACGGGTATCAGAAAGCCAGGCTTCTGATTGGCTCCCTCACTGGATCAGCCAAAGTGCAGCCAGAGAGAACAGGCAGAAAAAAAAGCTGTCTTATGAAATATGAATCACATGCTTAATTCCCCCGAAGAGACACATAATTAGACTGATGAGAACATCCCCCAACAATTAGTCAAATTAAAAATGCTGTCGCCGAAACAAAGAAGGGACATGAATATGGATATTTATGCAGCGGCCATACTGTGCCCTTAAACCGGGAAATTGCGTATTTTTGCCATGCAGTTATCAGGATTCCTTTCTCCACACAAAGGTAACAACATATGAAGGTCATGTGCTGAATGTGAAATTTCCATGCAGTGCTGGATAGGCGTGAAGCGCCTATTTGCAGTAGTAGATGTGTCTCATACTAGGAAATGTGCCATTAAAATATTAATTATGCGAAAAATAAGACCGGTACATGTAATGGAAATAACACTCAAGTTCAAAGTCTGTAACAGATTCCTAACAAGCACATAAAACACATGTAACAGTCAGATAATACAAATATGACAGCCACAGCATGACAAACTTAAGGTGCAGTGCAAGTTCAGTCTAAGGGTGAGTTCAGTACTCTGCATAATTTGTGCTGGGTTGTTTAATTTTGATTCTACAGTGGACACGAAAAGGTAATCCACACCTTCTGCATGTGTTTTTATAAAAAAAATTCTCAGGAATACAAAATTAGCAGGACGTGCCAATTTAGAAGATAAAAAACTGTTCAGAAATGCATTTCAACAGACACCCAGAGATAACATCATTTTTGTCAAACTGCCCCATTTAAAAATACATACAATTTCTGAAAGGTCAGCTTGAAAGCAGTTTCAGATCCATATATTTATCTCTCCTGAAGTTAATCTGACCGTTGTGGTTTATCTGTAATTAAACGGCCAAAGACACGTGACAACTTTCTCTCCATTTTTTAATCTGTTGTGAATTTTCCTTTAATGCGGCTTAACATTGCAAGGGTCGCGACCACAGGGCTGTAATGCGACTGGGGCGGAACCGAACTTGGACTGTTAACACCACCAGCTGTTCAACTCTGCGTTTTCCAACTTATTTGTATAATGACTAAGCTTGATGACACACCAGGACAGAGCTTTTATTACGTAACAGATCTCTGCCATGCAGCACAGATGGAAAGGAAGAACGTGGAGAAAAGAATACATCTGTGGTCTGTGACTGACACGTTTGATTCTTGGCCGCCACCCTTCCATCAAGATAGTGTGGCGAGCTGCCAGTCACCTGCCACTGGGTCGTTCCGGTAGGACTCCTGCTGCCAAACCGATGTCTACATGCCACCTTCACCTCACCTGAACACAAACAAAGCTTAGCAGCCAGGGGGCATAATGGTTGACGACTTGCGTCAAGGTTAGCCGTTTGGGTTTCTGTGGGGAATATGGCTCTAGTGACCTTGAGGATGGTAATTACCTTTGATCGCTTTGGTCGCGGAATAATGATTACTGTGTATAAATGGTTAAAGTGTCTTCGAGCGAAATTGGAAAAGTATGTTTATTATTCAATAAAAGAAAAAAGAAGGCAAATTTGCCCCTTTATGCTCAAATTCTAATCTAAAGTGCAGATTACTCGACGGAGTACAATACAGCGAATATCAGTGAGAAATGGACACTTTGTTGGAGAACCAGTGAAGTGTGGTAATAAAATGTAATCTATCCGTTTCATTTGGGACTGAAGCGAACCGCCTGGCAAGTCCTCTGTCTGCTGAGTCTCCTCCCACGTGAATAAATGACACCTATATGATACTTTTTGACCGGAGAGAGTGATTTTTTCTAAAGCGATGTCTTCTACCTGCGTTGTCCTCACGCTGACTTGCCTGACTGACAAGTCCCCATAGCCAATGACAGAGGTCACAGGAAAGAGGCCGAGCCAATGAATAATGCTGGGCGCGTCCACCGTCAGTCAGAACCCCAGAAGATTTGAATATAGCTAAATTATTCTTTATTGCTAATTACATACTAGGTGATGGTACTGAATGGCTCCCACAGTGCCCTCTATGTCCTACAAAATGTGTATACTCTGCTTTTACAGCATTTATTTATTCATGCATTCATTCACTCTATAAGCATATTCAATGTGTACACGTGCATCTAAATGATTTACTGTTATTTTCTAATTCATTTTGTGAGCATATCCTGGCATGTTGTCATGTCAAGATGACTGTCAAGGCGGCTGTCAAGTTATAGATGTTTACAGGCTGTCTGCATTTGCTGCAGAGAGGCAAAGAGCCTACCAGCGCCACCTGTGTGTCGTGAAGGGACTCCAAGTGGGCGCTAAACTCAGTAATTTTAACTAATGTTTCTGTTAGTGACTGATCCGTAGGACGCAAACAGCACAGCACGATTTGTTGATTCAGCACTCACGATCCCCAACTGCGAAATGAAACGATGCTATAGTTTGTTGCCTTATAATCGTGAACGCGGAATGTTCCCACCCCCACTGAGAGTGGTGACAGTCCTCGTGGAGTGATATGCCATGCCCCCAGCAGGCATTGGGGTGTGCAGCTGCTAACAACACACCTCTAGTAAGGACACACGTCTATCACAGTGTTTCCCAATCCAGTCCCCAGGGACCCACAGACAGTGTTTGGGAGCTGGGAGGGAGCAAAAATGTGGACTGTCTGGCAGGGAGTCGGAAGGGAGCAAAAATGTGGACTGTCTGTCAGGGAGCTGGGAGGGAGCAAAAATGTGGGCTGTCTGGCAGGGAGCTAAAATGTGGACTGTCTGTCAGGGAGCTTGGAGGGAGCAAAAATGTGGGCTGTCTGGCAGGGAGCTAAAATGTGGACTGTCTGCCAGGGAGGGAGCAAAAACATGGACCAGCTGTGGGTCCCGGAGAACTGGATTAGGAAACACTTCTCTACCACAAACCAAGACCTCACTTCCAAAGGTGCTGGAGTTTGCAAGCAGGGTGTCTCTGACTAGGGTAAGAACCCACCTCTTTTAGGCACGGGTGTCTGTGACCTGGATGGAGCCCAGGGGCAAAGGTGGTCCTGTGCGAGAGGTCCATTGCTGGGCAACGTGCACACACTTAATATTTCAGCAGCTGTCAGCACCGGTATTCTCCAGAGGTCTGAAAAACACAGGCAAGAAGGGGGCAAGTATCCCCTCCCCCTCCCCACAGGAGGAACAGTCCATGCATAAAATCCAACCAAGTAACTGATAGGAGGTGAAAGGGCAATGTTTATCTGAAACATGGGCAATGTGACACACCCAGGGGAGCCTCAGAACACGGAGGAATGGGAAGCGTACAGTTTAAGTGAAGGCTGGGAAGGGAGGGAAGGGGGGAAAGGAGGCAACAAAGGGAAGGGAGGAATGATGGAAGGGAGAAAAGGAGGTAAGGAAGGAATGGAGGGAAGGGAGGAAAGAAGGAGGTTAAGGGAAGGAAAGGAGGCATGGAAGGAAAGGAGGGAAGGGAAAAAAGATGGAAGGGAGGAAGGGAAAAAGTGAAGGAAGGGAAGAATGGAGGATAAGGAGGAAGGGAGGGAAAGGGTGAAAGGATTCGTCGGTGCGTCACAGAGTACGAAGTTAACAATATAATTAGATCTCATGGGGGTTCTGCACTACATGAACATATTGACTCACACACATAAACTGTAAAAGTCTGTATTTAAATAACATGTTTTAATGCTTGTGAAAACATTTTTAATCAATCTACATAGTTTGATGTTTGTAACCCAATATGGGTTCTTGAATGTCGGCATTTTTTTCTCCCGCCAATCAGTAACTCAGGGACAGGGAGGATGTCCACCTGGTACAGGAGACCTATTCCATCAAGTGGAATTTATTTTCTCGTTATCGGCGCTTTGGTCTCAGGTGTGCCCAGGAGGCGCCATCCGGTGAGGCCCTGGGGCTCGTGGTATACGCCACACACCTGGTCGCCACAGCAACGCCATCAAAGAGCTGATGAGGAGCGCTGGCAGATTCACACACACATTTTACCATGAATACCTATTCAGGCAGCACTGGCGTTGCTCTAGGAACAAACAGTGCTAGTATGCTCCATTTAAACCCAGGAACATTTTAGAACTGTTACAAAACAGCAGATTTATTTCCCGCCAAAATAAAATGCATGCAAAACGCAACCGACAGCATACTAACCTTTAATAGCTAATGGCTTTCGCCAGAACACTTCTTTTTCACTTCTACCTGCTCTAATTTCTCTTGTTTATTGGGCTCTCGTTCAATGCAGCTCAATTCTGCCTGAGTTAATGTAAGTGACCTATGTTCCTTTGTCAGGTTGCAGTGCCCCATGCCAAACTGGTTGGGGGGAGGGGGGGGGGTCACACTCCCATCGAGCAACAGGGTAATTTCCTCCATTCTACAGACATCAGTGGAAAGATTAGCAGATGCATTAATTGTGTCGATCGGCTCTGTCACCGAGCCACCGCGCGCTGATCCGGCCCACTCTGGGCCGACGTTCTTATTGACCCAGGCCGCCCACGCGAGGCCAGAAGCGCAGCGGCGCAGGAAACAGCCAGCGGCTGCTGGGACGCAGCACACTCACCGCCCCAGTGCGTTTATTATGCACCCGTACGCTCGGGATTCCCCGGACAAGCAGAGCGGTTTGGGCCACACACTCAGTCACACGCAGATCAGAGGCCAGATCCAACCATAACCCTCGAACGGCTCTGAACAGTTTCAACATTATATTAATTTATTTTTGTTTCTTTTTATCAGAAGGATGTTGCAGCTGCCAGGTTAAATGCCATTTAATTATAAAATGCAAAATGAAATGACAATTTACACATTATAAACACAGCAAACGCTTTCTTAATCAATATGCTTCTTCTTATTATTATTATTATTGTTGTTGTAGTTGATTTTAACAGCAACAACAATAATAACAAACAAACAACAAACAAATTTATTTTTGCATAGCGCAGTATCACAACTTTACATCGTCTCAAAGCGCTTTACAGCATCCGCACCCAAAGCCCCCAGTGAGCAAGCCAAAGGCGACAGTGGCAAGGAAAAACTACCTAGAAGGGAGAGACCTTGGGAGGGACCAGACTCAAAGGGGGAGCCCAACCACCAGGGGCCGGCAGGGAGAGTCAAATAGGAGAGACGGCTAAGTGCCAAGCGTCCAAATCGTAAGATTTTAGACACAACCAGGGAGGTGCCGACTCTCCTTCCAATCGCCAGGCAACCAGAAGTAAGGCAGCAGGTCGTACATGGGCAGAACGGCGAGCTGGATGCAGGGACTTCATGGGTAGAGGCCACGTCACGTGTAGCAGGGAGTGCTGGATATTAGAATTAGAATAATTAGGGTTAGAATTTAGTGGTTAGTGGTCATCCTTGAGACACCACAGCACACAGTGCACAGCAACAAAATGTGTCCTTTGCATTTAACCTATATGTGATAAAGCAGGGGAAGCTAATTCAGCGCCCAGGGAGCAGTAACGACAACAACAATCAATAATAATGCTGGCGTTTATATACCCCTTTACCCCCTAACCCTTTCCCTTTTTAGAAATTCTTTGACCCCTGATAAAATCTCACCTCCCCCCTCACACCCAGCCACCCAATTTTACATATTCATTGGGCCCCTGTATAGCCCTGGGTCCCCTGAATCTGCCAGGGTATCTGTTCCCTGACGGGGCCCCCTGATTATATCCTCGTGGCGAAAGGGACCTCTGACACTGGTTTATTAATGTATCGGCAGGTTTTACCCCGAGAGGTATGAGTGTATACCGAGCCCTTTTGTTTCTGCCGTGCTTTTCCATCTCATATCCATTACAGGGGCCTACAGAGTGCCAGTTTTATTTCTATTGTCTCCTACCCATTTGGCCACATTAGTGCACAGACTAGCCTAACAATGCAGATAAAGGATATTACCTCTTTCCTCTCTATATTCCTGTTGTACCTTTTCTGAAAAAGCCGGTCTTGTGGTTTTTCCGCGCTTATTTATTTGTTTATTCCTGTTTGTTTATCTGTCTCCTGCTGACGTTGCTCTTTCCTTGGATATCAGGTCACCTTTGTGGCTGTACAGTGTTTCTCCTTAAGGCCAGAGGGACCAGAGGCCCCACGCTGAATGTGTCCACAGGGAGGAAACACGCTCCACTGCACCTTCTCCTCACTGAAACACTCTTTCCAGGAGATGTTTTACCATAATCTGTGTATTTCATTCTGTTCTTTTATTGCCTGTGTTTCTTTTTATCTCACCATTTTGTTGCTATATCCATAAAATATAATATTGTTTTTTGCAATATGTACTAGGTTAAACTTTTATAACTTTAACATTTTATTCTTTTATATTTTATTGTATTTCATGTGTTTGTTTGCTGCTTGTTTGTTTAGCTTTATTTCACTTAATTTTTTTTACTTAGATTTATTCCATCTTTCTGTAATTTCATTGTAGTTGCTTCTTGGTCTTTGGTTTTATTTAAATTTATTTTGTGAAGCACTATGAGCTGCATTCCATGAAAAATACTATCCATCCATCCATTTTCCAAACCGCTTATCCTTACTGGGGGTCCGGAGACTATCCCGGAAGCAATGGGCACGAGGCATAATAATAATAATTATTATAATTATTATTATTATTATTGTTGTTGTGCTGGTGGTGTTTTGTTCTCCCGTCTCTTTGTTTCCATGCAGGACTTCCGTCAGGACTCTTACAATTCCAGCGTACCAAAACGTAACGTGATACAGCTTGCTGTTACTGTACCATGAAATGCTCATGTAAGGATTTTACACGCGGTCACGTGTTGTTTTAGATCTAGCTAATCTCATCACTTTTTGTCTCCAATAAGCTGTGTGGACGTTTGAGTTTGAAATAAGACCTGACAAGTCAAACGCTGCTGACCCGATGTTCCACCTGTGATTGGCAGTTGGTCATGCTCACGCTCCTTTGAGTAATAAGTTCTGTAAGCCAGCAACCTGACTCCAGTTTACCTTTCCTAGTTTTGGTCTTTATTGCCTTGTGTGCAGATATTTTGTTCCCCAGCCGTGCTCTTAATTAGGTTTAATCAGGTTGTAAAAAATGACTGATTTAGGTGTCATATCTACTGAGAATTATGAGTTTTTAAAATTGTTTCAGGAAAATCATTTAAGTACTTAGTAGTTTCGCTTAAAGGCAGCAATAATATTTTTACAGTTATGTAAGAATTAATTAATCACATAATAAATTGGTCATAAGTGAGCACTTTTGTTAATTGTATAGTGACCAAATAAAGAAAATATTTAAAATAATCACTTCACCTTTATCTTTTTAATAATTGGCGTAAAACCTCACAGAATTCACAGAGGGCTGTCATGCCGAAATGGCCGTACGATCTGTTACAAATATGACGAGCAGCTCGGTCAAGCCTAATTAATAACGATCGCAGCTGGAGAGTCAGATCGCACAGCGGGGCGTTGGGGAGCTCGGTAGCAAGGAGCTGCTCTGCTGGATGATGTCATTCGCCAGAAGCCTCAGCACGTTCCACAGCAACTCGTGCAGGTAAACAAAACGAACCTGCCTCAGGCTGCTGTTGTTGACAAACAATGTGCCAACCAGTAAAATGTCCATTCCATTTATGTTTGAACGTATGTATTTATGTATGTATATGTATGCATGTGTCATGCCCTGCTCGTCCGCTCCTTCCGTGTGCCACGCCCCCTAATTACCCACGTGTGATTCCCTAGCTGATTGTCTCCAGCTGTGTCTAGTTACTTTGATTAGTCCTGTGTATTTAAGTCCTGGTCTTACCGGTTCCCCTTGTCAGTCATTGATGTTAGTTTGGGTTGATGTTTGTCGATGCCCTTGCCCTTGTTCTGTCCCGTACGCACCCTATTAAATCCCCGTTTTCCCCGATTCCGCCTGCCTGCCTGCTTTCTGCCCGCATCGCTCGCCCGTACGCCTTGCCCGCGTTCCTGAGCGTGACAGCATGCATGTTCATATTTATTTCTTTGCTTATGTGCTCGCTTGTTTGCTTGCTTATATATTCGTTCAATCATCCATTTAAGTATTTGTTTGTTTATTTATGCTGATGGACAGACCTTTTAGCCAGAAGTTTAACATCAAGCTAAGGGTAATAAATTACCACCGAATGCATTCTTTTCTTACCGGTGATGCTTCATAAACAACGTATGTTGAACAGTGGCAATTTCTTTTGTGTTTTTGAGATTTGTCTCTTTTCCAGAACACTCAATACCTACCTAGTGTTACTGGTTTTCGGATGAGCAGATGGTGTTTAGAGGTGGGCACCTGTGTTGCTGGAACTCAGAACCAGTCCCACTCCCAGGCTCAGTGTACACTGAAGAGTGAGCATTGTTTGGAACATGGGCATTGTTAGGTCTGGTCATTCGGGGCTACAGCTCTGAGTATTTTAGCCCCCATGCCAATCTTTAAGGTAAACTTGACTTAGCCCCTGATCTATGCCCCTGATTTGGAATCTTATCACTGCCTGAGACTTTGCACTCCTGTTTTGTCCATACCTGCATATCCAGGGCTGTATGGGACTTAAAAATCAGCCCTAGTCTGCACACACACACCCGCAACACAAACATACATATAAAAAACATTTTGGGGGTCCCCCAGGATGATCGGAGGAGGGGGTCCCCTCATTATGCAGGTTTTGCTCTGGATCTTTCCATCCAATCAGTGATTCCAAGTTGCAGCAACTCAAGGGAGGTTTGGACTCAACATTGATAGGGACTAAATCAACCCCGAAACCCACCTGCCCTCCCGCTCCCCCCAACACACACAGTACTCCTTCAGTATTGGTAGGGACATATCCCTAGTATTCATCTATGAAATCTCACACGGAAACCTTTGTGGCAACTACAAAATTCAGGCAAAATCCTGACCAATAAATGTACGGATTATTGGGCAGAAGCTCGGCTGTATGGGAGAGATGGTTCAATGTGGGGGGAGGGGGGGTCTTGTAAGATCTTGTGAAAATAAAACATTGCAGCCATACCCCTTGAATCCTGGTGTAATACCAAATCAAAATGCTTGCTAAAGATGTTGAATTTTTGAAGTATGACCTTATCTCCTGGGTTGTAGATAAGTGTCCTTCAAAGGATTTTGACCATGGACAAAATCAAATGCATTATTTTTTTCCCAATGAAACCCAATGAAAACCAAAATTGACACTTTAATATGTGTTTAATATTTTTCATGGTCTGTAAATTCCTTTATTAAGATAAATAACCGCAACAAAATGAGAGTAATATTTTTCAGGGGTGAAAATTATCATCAGACTTTGCACCCATGAGGGTATTAAATGTGTCTCGAGAGATATTCAATATTGTTTATTGTATCCCTGTCCTGAAATTGATACATAACAGATCAGGTTCTACCGGGAAACATTCTAGGAAGTCTTTTTTCACCCTCGCAGATAATTTTCCACTCAGGCCTATTTTAAGTGAAATTGTTTCAAGGAAAGATTGGTGTAAAGCTGTGCATTTTGACCAGTCTGGCCAGTGGCTTCTGTCACATGGCACCAGTTATGTTCTCTGGGGGGGGGGGGGGTGTTAGATGCAGCAAACAGTTTGATAACACTTTACTTGACAGGGGACAAATACTTAATAATAACTCAGTTACTACTGAAGTATAAATTATGAACGAACATAGAGGCTGCTTGAGGTAAAAGATGCATCACGATTCATTAATGATGAACAAACATGAGACCAGTATTTCACTTGTGTTCTTCGTTACTTGTTGCTTCAGTACTTCCTTCATATAGTAACTACTTGGGATGAAAGTTGCGTCATGATTCATTAAGGATGAATTAACATGAGATCAGTGTATAACTGAGACTTAGTTTGCGGTTAATTAATACATAAGTAATAGCATAATACTATATTATTTGTGCCCCATCAAGAAAAGTGTCACCAAAAGATTCACTCCACAGTGAAGTCAGTCCTACACTTGGTGCCACTTTGGGATCAGATGCGAAAGTCAAGAGCCCCGCACTAAAAAGCACAAAGTCTCATCTCTGAAAGGCCGTGTGCTCAAAGGGGGGGCTCCAGGCCACCAGGGTGAGGTGCTCAGTGATACTGGCCACAGTAAGGGTACAAAAGCAGGTTGGGCAAAGGTTAAAATACCAGACTTATGGCCAGAAATCCCCAGAGAGGAGCTGCAGTCGGGCTCTTGAGGTAGGAAATTAATCTCCCAATATCTAGAGGTACAAACGGATAAAACAGTAAGTCATACAAGTGGGCTGAGTGAAATGTCTGCTAAGCTAAGCAGAACTGTAGTTACTATCATTTTGTTGCATTTTTTAAATAATATTTTCATTCCTGCTATTTGTTCTTACTCACTATTTCCCTGATGGATCTCGTATTAAGAGTTTTCCCTGCAATTATCTGAATGCAAAATGCATAAGCCAGCCTGCAAGACTGTCGCATCAGTGTGAATTATCACAAAATAATACATTTTATTTGTTGCTGGCACTTTTACCTATTATGACTTAGATTTTTATGACTGGATAGACTCAAGAGTACAACAGCTTTACCCCTTCTTGGATAGCAGCTGAGTGTTTTTTGTTTTTTTTTTACTTTTACACCACTCAAAAATAATTTCGCAGAGCTGGAGCATTGTGAGACTGTTCTCGGAGCGAGACTGCAGGAGACCTTCTCGCACCACAACCCGTCCTCGCCGCGTGGGCGGAGGTGGACCTCAAGGCTGGTGAGGAGTCGAGCAGACGTGTGCGGCACGCTGGCGGACGTCCCACGCTCCCGCTGACGGCAGCCCTTTCCCGCTGTTATTTATAACCAGCTTCAGAAAACGCGGGCCCTCACATCCATATCCTGCTGCCCTCTCCGCTCCTGCCCTCGCTCACGCTTCCTTGTGCTGTCGTACCCTTGACTTTGTATAAATGCCAGTTCTTCCATCTTAGCTAACTCACATTACGGTTCCCCCACCGTCCCACTGAAGCTCGGCGATGAAAACCGCGTCCCTTGGGCCACCGCCCTGGAGTTTATTGATACTATTAGTCTTTTGTATCTGAATTTAACACACAGCAAGGTCATTAACCTCAAAGTCACTATGTGTCATACACAGAGTACGGCAGATACATTCGTACAATGAAACACTTGAGAGGGGGCTCAAGTAAATGCACATACAATGTCACATACAATACTGTACATGTGTAGTACAGAAACACATATAAAGGGAAGGGGAGATGGTAAACGAATAAAGTATATATAAGATAAAAATAAGGCAGGAATAAGAAAAACAGACTTTTCAATATAGTCAGAAAGACCAAGCAGCAGCATCATTAGGAGGCTGTCAATGCAATAATTATGTCTTAATATATTAGTATGTTACTATCCCTCTGTCCTCTTTGGAAGTACTGCATTTGTTTACTGTTTATTTTATTATATTGTATATTTTGTATCAAAACTATTGTAATGTCTGTTTACTATGAGAGATTATGACTTTGTAAGAAGTCAGCAGTATGACGGACTCTAAGAAGAAGGTATCTAATGTCTGCTTGCAAGGCGATTAAGAGAGAGCAGAGGTGAGGGCTTCTGTCAGGCCGGATCAGACACCGCGGAAGCTGGCCTCGCGCCAGGAAGCTGATTGTGTGATATCGGCACCGCCAGGTCCATTACAAAATGAGCTGCAGGCTAACAAGTCTGCATTACCACAGCTGGTCCACGTGGCGGAGAGACTAAGTGAACACTCTGCTTGGGTCTCCAGGCTGCCTGTTAACCAAGACCGGGCACAGTACAGTAGATTCCCCACACTGTCCACAAAAAATACGAGCAATCGTGTCTTTACTATAAACCCCGTAGGTACCATACATTATTAGACAAAAGAGTGAAATGTCCAAAAGATACCAATTTGTTTTCTATGTTTCAAAATCTGTGACTACAGTCAAAAAAACTTAAAATGCATTTTGTTTGGTTACTTATGGATAAGGTTAGGATTGGGATCGAGTTAAGGTTGTCTTTGTTGGGATTAGGGTTTTTCCCATTGCACAGAAAACTGATAACTCTTAAAAATGAGACACACAGTTAATATTGGTGCTTATGAACAGAAGATGGCTTCATCCACACCCTCTGAACAGCAGATTTTACTGGTGCAAACCTGTGTCCTGTTCCATGCTTAGACTATTAGAATTACAAGCAGCAATTCCCTCTCGTTCATTTCTTAGCAAAAATACCAGAAAATGGATATATTTATAAAACTTCATTCATCCATTCAGCCACCCACACTGATCCTGGAACTTATTCAAGGAAGGATAATACACAAAACACAGAAGCACCCTTGAAGCAATATCAGTCTACTGCAGTGTAATGTACATGGTACAGAATGCTCTGTAGGTTATGATTCTGTGCCCTTGATTAGAAGGTTGCCAGTTCAAATCCCAGGGTCAGCAGAGTGATGTCACTGTTGGACCCTTGAGCAAAGCCCTTAACCCCAATTACTCTAAGGATTGGATGTCTCTGTTTTCTCAGTTGTATGTTGCCTTTGATAAAAGTGTCTGCAAAATGTTATAAATAAGGGGTTTTAAAATATTTTCCTTTTAGCTAGCTAAGTATGACTTGATCAGTAGTTCTTAAAATTTAAGTCATAGATAAACCTGTTGAAACCTGGAGGTTGGTGATACCCAGCTGGGATGCCCGTTCACCCTGTAGGAAAGATCTTACTCTGCAATGGTTTTCCGTGTGAGTGCAAGCAGTCAGTCACTGATATGAGAACAAAGGGGAGATTCAGGACTGTCGCTTATTGCCACTAATTTAAAACATATAAAACTCTCTCGAGAATGCTCCAAAAATATATACTCCAAATAAGAAAACCACAGAACGATTCATACATGATGCAGTAGCTGCTTTTCTGCACCGTTCTAAGGGCAAAGGGCTGTTTGTGTTTGTGAACTTTGATGGAAAAGGTGACAGCAAATGTCAGGCCGAGACTTTTGTTAATGGCTTAGGAGCGTGCACTTATACAAGGCGGTGCCACACCCACCACAAGACGATCTACTTCAGGGATGTGAACCCATGTGCAGCTGTGTGGCGGGTGATACCTCAGCACCACACTAGTTGTGAGTGGAATGGACCAGTGTGAAGGTGCGGGGGGAGGTTCTGATCTTGCCCAAGTGTGTGTGTGCAGTTTTCTCACTGTTAGCATGGATTTCCAAGCACCGACCAATTAGCTGCCTAAAATGGTCAGTGTGCTGATTTTAAGTGTATGTGTGCAACCTACAATGGACTGGCAGGCTGTGCCCAGGGTTCACTGGGATTGACCCTGGGATTGGCACAACCCTGTACCTCATAAGAGTTACTAAAGCATGAATGGATAATAGTAATAGTCATCATTACCACAGGACTTTTTCCACAGAAGTACCAGTATTAGCAGTTATGCAAAATGGATGTATGATAGGAAAAAAGGATGGACTGATATTCTGCAGTAATGTCCATTCTCAGCATGACAGAATAGTGATTCTTTAACATTAACTTAGGAAGTGTGTGTGTGTGCATGTGAATTTTAACCTGTTATTTTGACCTTGAGGGGAGCATTTCTTCAGTCCCCAGAAGAGGACACTCAGTTTTACAAAAATCTGTGACTGTAATCAAAAAACTAAAAATGCCAAAAGTCATATATTTTGTTTGGCTACTTATGGTTAAGGTTAGGGCTGGGTGGGGGTTAAGGTCGTCATGTTGGGATTAGGGTATTTCCCATAGAAATCAATGGACGGTCCCCACAAAGATATGGTGTGTGTGTGTGGTGCTGAGTGCTGCCAGTGTGTCACCTGACAGACAAGCTGAGAAACGCCTCCAGGGAGGAAGGAGGAAGCGACCTCTTTCCCCACAGAGACACCCGCAGCAGGCAGCGGAGACAACTGCTTGTAAGGACAGCCAACGTGACGTAGGTACCTAATACTACAGGACACCCTCCGCTATAAATACGATAAAATGCCTTGTGAGGAGTGTCAGCTTCAGAGAAGCCCTAGAGAAAAAAAGAGGGGTGCAGACTATATCTCTCTAACTGCAGTTGAAAGGAAGAGGAAGGTGATTTGGGTTATTATGGGCTTACAAAGGAGAATTTTGTCCAGGATGCTTCACTGAACAGCCAGTGAGGCTGAATTACAGAGGGCAGCAGCCCCTCTAGATGAAAGCGGATCCTGGACATTGAAACCCGTTTAAACCTGTTTTGCATATATGCCATTATGTTCATTTTGATAAGTTCCGTCGTGCTTCGTGTTTTGCCTTAGTTGTCACCTACGACAATCAAGAGTCACACACACACTCATAAGCAAAGACTGATAATTACATTTTGTTTAGCCAATTGCAGATCAGATACAAGCTAAAAGATCACATATACGGTATTAATCCTGTGGGAGACATGCTATATGTTGGAGTTTTTCTATGCCTGAGGTTTGGCAAATATGATATCAATCTAATTTTAGTCCGTTATTAAATACTCTTTGGTTACTTCTGAATTACGTCTGAGTCTGTTTTGGAAGCTGACGTGTGCTAATTTTGCCCATTCATTCGATCATTTATGACTGGAACAGAGTGCGTTATATTCTTCAATGGCACTTGTTCTTCAGGTGATTCCAGATTCCAGTGGCACAGAGTACCAAAGGTGGTTCTGGTCTACGCAGAAGGGGAAATGAGTTTATCTAGCTAAATTTCCCACAATGCAAATAGGCAAAAAAGATTGTATGACACTGTGATCAACTGGCATCCAGGCCAAGGTCTCAGCAATCTTGTGCCATCAGGCTTATCATGACCCATTATTGGAAAAGTAATTGAAAGGTGGATGGATGGATGGATGGATGGATGGATGAATGAATGAAAACACTAAAAAGGCAAATTGGCTACATAGGGTGAACATCTTAAAGTATCAAACAGCAGTTCCACTAGCACCTTGCTCATTTAGTGACAAACCCTTGTAGAGATAAACAGGAAGCTTTCCTCTTCACATTTTTTTCCCCCATGCAGTCCGTAAGGAGTTTAACATGAGCTGGATATGGCTGCCCAGGCCCCAGTGGTTCAGTGCTATGAAAACAGTGCTCTTCTGAAACCAGAAATCCCTCAAGGAGGAGCTTATAGTACCGAGTGGGCGTCGGTGTATGCTGCTTCAAACACCTGGGTCGGGAGAGCTGGATACCCTGGGGCGTGTCTCACCAAAAAGAACCGGGAGCGTCGCCTTTACCACGAAGCCACAGCTACACAAAATGTACGGGTAGCTCATACAGGTGAAACAGAATCCCGGGACGCATGAAGAGTAGAATCTGGTGTGGAATCTACAGCCCAGTAACTAGCAGAAGTTATGCAGAGAGACAACTTACCCTCCCTGCTCCTTACAGACTGTCTGCTTGCCTGAACGTTTGCACCTGAGTGTGGTTTGTTTAACAAGCTCACAGACAGCTGCATCTGCCCAGGGTCTCTGCTGGTTGGTTGCCACACGAGGAGCCAGAGATTAAGCTAATTCTGATCCTGAGGCAGGCTTCACCCATTCGGGCTGGGGAAGTGGCTCAAACAGGCTTTGTGTGCAGTGTAAATATAGATTTTTTTTTTTAATCGTTATTGTATTTTTGCTATTTCTCCCAGAGGACCCATTTCACCAGGTGTTGACACATATGCAGTCAGTACAATAAGTTATGAAAGTAATTATCAAGATGATTTTTATTATTCTTGTGGCTGTTGTACATTTTCTGTTTCTAGCTAAACCATTCAATACTAATATTTAAAAAGTTTTATATATAGTGTGTAACACCTATAGAAAATAAGGTTGTGGATACAAATACACCAAAGTGGCCTACATTTGGCTAGATGTCCCCCCCCCCCCCAAACCCTGTTTTGCTTGCCTTGCATAACAGACTTAACAGTATATATTCTTGAAAATGTAAACCTTTAATATGAGGTATATGGGGCGATCCAACTCGTCCAGGCTGCACTCATTGTGACATATTTTACTAAAGCAACACTGATACTGCTATTAACAAGCATTATCCCTAACAGTTCAAGGCTCCATTATATAGTTTGCGTTCCCCACCGCCATTACTGGCAATTAAGCAATTAAGCTTTTGGCAGTGACTGCCTATATAAGGGTATAAAAGGAATGTATTAAGGAATGACCGTAAACGTTACTAAAAATTCAGTGTGTCTGCAATCATTATTCGGAGCGGAAAATACCCTCTGACAAAAATTCGACACTAGGGAACATTACGCGAAATTTCACATTCGGAGCCAAATTCGCGTCCCAAAGCATGTTTAAAACCGCAATGACACAGAAAGGTTGCGCCGCGGTTTCTGCCGGTAGGGGGCGTCAGCCGAGGGAGGGAACGTGATCCGGCGGCTTGATCTGCGCCTACAGTCGCAGCTCGCCACAGTAGCTCGGGAGGCAGCGAAGCTGAGCAATAAGAGGGACCTCAAATGAAAGAGGAGCGCACCTCGGACCGGTTCCTCTCCAGTTTTGCACCGAGTCTGTCCTCCGATCTACCGGACGGTGCGATTCGAAGCCATGGAAGAAAAGTCCAATTCGTTCGCTGGCAGCAAGGACGAAAAAGCGGATGGGAATAATGCGTTTCAGAGGCAGGACTCGATGCAGAAGAATAACATGGGGAGCCAGAACATGAAAGATCACGCCAACTCCGTGGGTTTTAAGATGGATAGGGACGAAGCCATGGTCGGTCTCGATGATATGGATGGGGGGTCTAGGCAGTACGGCTTCATACAGCGGCAGTTCGGGGCGATGATGCAGCCGGGAGTCAATAAGTTCTCCTTACGAATGTTCGGCAGCCAGAAAGCTGTGGAAAAGGAGCAGGAGAGAGTGCAATCGGCCGGGTACTGGATCATCCACCCATACAGCGATTTTAGGTAAGGAGCATAAAGTCACCTTCTCCCCCGCGTACGCCGGTCCGATCCACTTACACCCAATGCAGATCCTCGCTGCCAGTTAAAACAATCAAAAGTGTCTGCAAAAATAATCACATTGCATCATGTAGTTGTATAGGGAATAATGCCCTTGTGCAAAAAAAGAGGTGAATGTCAACTTGGTAAATGTGTTGGATTTTTTAATGGAATGGCGTTCTGCAGTTTGATGGACGTTTAAGTTCTGTAAAAGATAAATGTATACCGAGCCAATGGTGTTTATTCCTAGTATAGCAAACGGTGCCGAGGAAATCACTTTAATTACTAAACGTGTACGTTGCACATGTAATAATTAAAATAGATGCATAATTGTTATATTATGCATTAATAATTGTTATGCGATTGAAATATCATTTATAACGGAGAATACTGTACGAAAATACAACGTAGCAGAAACAATTATCAAATTGCAGGAGGTGTAAATGTAGAAAGAGTCATTCGGTGTTAAGCGCCTGTATGAAAGTGGGCGATGCGAGATCGCAGTCTGGGCGTTTTTGCATTGACTGCTTGCTCTACAGTTGGGATTACTTGGAGCAATTTGCCATGAATGCAATATCATTGTTCTCTCCTAATGTCTAATAAGTAAATTGTACTTAAAGATGGATTTCTTCCAGCTGCATATCCCTGCTAGCTACGTTGTACAGTCATTAGCGGGTTACAGATTTTACATAGACCGATATTACTAAGTGCTGTTTTTATTTTATTTATTTTCGGGAAAGCTCATATTGGTTGTATACCCGTGTTGCACTCCTATGTCTCAGAAATAATTTTGGCACCTATATATTATGAATTCAACTTTTTTTTTTTTTTTTTTTTTAGCGTGGTTTGATTATTATTATTATTATTTATCTATAATGGTGCATATTCGGGAAAGTTCTGGTACGTTTGCGGATTCAGTTTAATTCAGTCGGTGGTTTGAGGGCAATATTGTAATTGCTTTATTCATTCATATAGGAAACGCACGGATCGGGTGCATTTGCGCAAATATGAAATGCTGGGTTTGCGAACTTGCACTTCGCATAACGACTCGCAACCGAATCCCTACCGAAGAGTCTCGGTACACAGTGTGCTGTCCGTGGTTCTGACTGCGCCCCGCTTTCAGATGGCCAGTGAACCTCCGGGCCAGGAAGACACGCACCTACGCTGTGAGACTGTACAGCTGTAAGCACGAAGAACATCACCAGCGTTTGATTTTGCCGATTCCTCTGCAAGAGGAAACAATCTGGCCAATTGAAAGATGGACAAATAACCTTAAATGTGGTCACTCTAGACCTTCTGTCAGTAGGCTTTAATGTGAAGCTGAGCTTGGATTAGGGATCAGACTGGTGATGTGTAACAGGAGTCCGGGAGATTTGGCCCCAGACAACTATGTGACAATTACATTGACCCTTAAGGCCAGGGAAACTTAAAAGAGGACTTTCAATTGTTTACAGTTACTAATGGATTCAGCGGAAAGAAGCTTTAATTTTAGGCAGGTCTATTATCATGAAGCTCACGCATAGATGTCACTTATAAACTCATGTTTAAAAAAACAGGCAGTTTGATCAATTTTACATGGACATTTCCCGTGTAACAGAATATGTTTTGAACAGGTACTGTGTTGTGTGTCCATAGTATGTCAGCCTGTGTGGCTGGGAATCACAGTAATTGAATTCCAGTTATATATAATTACACAGCACAGTACATACAGGGGATGGTATCGATTGTTTATCCATCTGAAGGAGGCTGGGGAGCAGTTTTTCTGTGGTTACCCACAGGGAGGGAATGGAGGCTGGGCCTTAACGTCCTGCGTAGAGAACAGCAAGCAAGAGGGGGTGGATCCTCCTGGGAGAGGGATGGGACTGTGTTAAATACAGACGAGGAAGGGGGCGGGAGCATCAGGAGAGGGAGGCGGGGCCTCGTGGTCCTGTGCAGAGAGCAGGGGTGGAGTCTTCTGGCTCTATGTTGAATGCAAATGTGTAGGAAAAAAAGCTGGATTGAGAGAGAGGGCTGAAGATGTGCTGGGCCCCGACACGCCCGAGTCCTCCACATCCTCTCGCCAATCACCTTTGGGATCCCCTCCCTAAAGAGGAGTGGTTAACGCAGCCGAGTGGCTAAGATACTGAGGGGAGAATAGTGATTAAGGGCACTCAGACAGGAGGCGACGGACTAGTGGCAAGGGGTCTGCCGAGTCAGGAAGCCACAGCACCCCCGAGGATGCCACTTAACCCAGATCGCTTCAGCGAAGGCGTCCAGCTGCGTGTGCAGGCAGCTTAGGGGGGAACATATGCTGGGCAGCATAGCAGGTGCTCCTGAGAATCCAGCCAGGAAGCTGGTGACCGGCGGGCTCTCGCTGCAAAGGATGTGGTCGCTCACGCCAGGATGAAAATGCCGGAATGAAAATGGGGCATTTTTGTGTATAGATGGTGGGATGGAAGGGGCGGGGGGGCATAAATCAAAAACAGGGTTGTTGTTTTTTTGTCGTCTTCTGTCTTCTCTTGCACCTGACACACGTCTCAGGTAATATCACAGCACGGCGATGTCTTCAGTGTAAGAACTCTGGCATAATAGCAAAATATTAATTGATGGACTGGAGTTGCCTTTCAGGTACCTTCTGGCAGAGCGCCCCCTGTAGGAGATGAGTGCTAAAGCCCTCATTTTGTATTTTTCATATGCAACTGGACCGCAACACCTCGCTTTGCTAGTCAAGCCTTTCCTGTTTCATTCCCGGACACAGATTGTTATGTGGTCTTCCTCCCTCCACCTTTGTCGTTCCTGTTCTTGGTTCCATGAGCAGGGTGATAGCTGGGGGGGGGGGGGGGATTCCTCTACCCGATCGGTGCTCATCGCGGCACGTCGCTGCACCGCACATTCAGCCCGGACAGGTAAACAGATCCCAGCCGCAAAACTACAACATGGAATTAATGGCTGCATCATTGTGTCTTTTGTGTTGCCTCAAAAGCCAGGTGAAACTCAACGCCGAACATCTCTCCATACAGGAGCTGTTTAAAAATGAATGGCAGGTTAGTAACGTTAATTATTTATAGATCACTGACAGGTTTCAGCCCAGGAATTGCGATTCCCCCTCTTCACTCGCTTTGCCATATGATCGGAGCCCAATCTTTCATCTTTCATATGTTCTTATATTTTACCCCTCCTGCTCCCGGCCCCCTCTCTTCTATCCGGGCTGCAGTAGAGCCACAGCCTAAATTAGAAGATGCTTATTATTCATCTTTAGCAAAATGTTTGCTTGGCTTTTGAAGTAACTTAATAAAGCAGAGCGGGCCGAGCGCCTGGCGGGTTGTGAGACGGCGATGGTATGACATCGCCCTCACTGTTCCTTTTGATCTTTATTAATTGACCACTTTGAATCAAGGAAATGCCTGCACGTCTTTGAGATACAAAGCAGTCGCGTGAATCATAATGGCTGCTTTGAGGGCCGTCATCCCCCTTGTAATTCACATCCTGTGGCCTTACTTAGCACCTGAGATCAAACTCACCTCTCATCCTGGTCCCGAATAGAACTGCCTGGGCAGATGGAATTGTACAATTGGAACTGGTTTTATTCTCCACCAATACGGTACCAGTTCATTGTTACACCATTTCTGACCATCCAACAAAATGGTTTCCTTTCACACATGATTTGTTTAATCGCCTTTCATTATTGAGGGCTATTGTAACAGGGTGAATCATATTGAAGTGAGTCGAAACTGAACATCCCTCCATTTTCAAGTGACATTAACCCTCTTCAGGAATTGTGAATACACTGGGAATCTGGGAAGAGTTTTGAATTGAAGTCTTTTGGCGCACAGGTGCAATTTATATATGCCAATGTACCTGGTCACACGTCACAGTGTGACACCTGCCCAAGTCCTGTATGGTTTCTTCCTAGCTTTGACCCTTGACCAAGGTCCTTCAACTCGGGGATCCTTGTAAGACCACCTCTTCTGCAGAACGAGATTCATTTATTCTTGAGTCGGGGCCACCCGCTCCTTGCATGACAGCGATACCTATGAAACCCGATCGCGATCTGTTCTGCAGCTCCATGGTACATTTTGCCGTCCCTCCAGCCAGTCCACTTCTTCTCCTGCACATCTGTCCAGGACCTGCCTGCTCACATGGAAGCGTAGGATCTGCCTCCACTGATGTCCTGATCTCACAAACAGCATTGTTTGTTTTTTTACCTCTTAGAGTTTGATTTCCTCACAGCCGCTAAAATGCAGTCTTTTGTTATGCCCAAACTGCACCTGTGCCCCCAGCATTATACGCTTGAGAATATTCTGGAGAAGGAACCGGGGGGGGAAGAAATGCGAACATCTAACACACATTTATTCCAACCTGTTATGGGATTCTCACCGGGGGGGCGGGAATACAGAGGCTGTGCACCCTAACAGTTTTTTCTGTCGGCGTGATGTTCCCTTTAGTGTGATCGCTGGGGCGTTCGGCACATCGCTGCCGTGGAACAGCTGGTCATGCTGGGCGCGGGTCGTCCTCGCCACACCCCGGCACCGCGGCACGTGTGGAACTGCCCGCGCATCCGCTTCTTAAAATGTCAATTCCACTTTTTTTTTTGATCGCCTAGAGAAAAATGTACCTGAAGAGCTGTTCCTTCATGAATACCTTGTGTGGTGTCCATGCCTGTAATTATGCTGTGACGTTGCAGTGGGAGATTGAAGCTTTATATCAAATTTCAAGTTTTATTGTCATTTCTGGTCCGAGGGACACGCTGTTATTCTTGTGCCCCAGTTACAGTAGAGGGGGTAGGTCCATGGAGGCGGGGGTCAATAGAACAGAAAATAGTAGAAGAACAGTACAATAAGGGACAAATGAACCTCGTTCCAAAGCTGACACTTACCGTTGGGACCCTTTGAGTCATAAACACCTAGAACGTAAACCTAAGGTGTTGGACTCTTCAGACGGATGCACAGGAAATGGGTGATTTTATTTGGTCCCCTCAGAAAGTAACAGACAGGTTACAAAATGTCATACATGATAAGCTCTTAAGCTTTAATTTAAATGCGTTGGACAAAAACTCACGGATCTGGAACGTTCCTTTCGGTCACTCTCTTAACGCACAGCCGTCTTGTCCATGTCCTATACTCCTGAATAATTAATCGCAGGTCAGTAGAGCTGCTTGCCCAACTCTCCCCAAAAACATTCACTCCTTCCTAAGATTTCAGAGTAAATCGAAGAACTTTTCAGGTTAAGTTAGCTGTAAGTAACATGAGGGTTGTAATAAGCAAAGAAAATTACCCCCATCCCGGTGTTTCCAATGTAACACAGATGTAGTAGTTGTTTCTTATGAATATTTCATTGCTTACCCAGTGCTGTAGCCTAAGCTCAGTGAAGAAGCGTATAGGTCATCGGCTGTAACAGCTGGTCCCCTGAGTGCTGAAGGTGTCTCTAAGGCTGTGGTTATGTCCTTCTTCACACCGCCCACTTTAGCACCCAGATCCTACAGGTGCACAACTGTAATGGTGCTGATGCGTGTGTTTTGGAAGCTAAATAGGGATGTTTGGGTGGCACAGTAGTGGTCTCACGTTGTCAGGGTTGTGGGCTTGATTCCCAACCCCAGCCCTCTGTGTGTGTGTGTGTGTGTGTGTGTGTGTGTGTGGATTATGTTTATATTACATTGTGTGGACCAAATATTCCATTAACTAACATTAGGTTGATATTATAGTTTTCCTCATAGAAATGAAATGAGAGTCACCACAAAAATATAATCACAAACCTGTGTGTGTGTCTGTGTGCAATCTGAATGTCTCCCTCGTGCTTGCATGTGTTCCTCTGTGCAGGTACAATGTCAGTTAGTGTCTAAATTGCCCATGCAGTGTGCTTTTGCATGCTATATGATGCACTGGCGGTGTGCATGCGTGAGTGAATGGTGTGTGAGTGTGCCCTGCGATGGGCTGGCCCCCCATCCTGGGTTGTTCCCTGCTTCGTGCCCATT
>JAODJX010000042.1:10126701-10137533 GCA_026776945.1 Isichthys henryi
CGGGTACCACCCCCCCCCACCCCCCCCCCCCCCCCCCCCCCCAACAGACCTGCTGGGCGACAGTGGTCTACGTACAACGCAGCCAGGGGTCTTTTCAGGAACAAGAGGGCTGAGATACAGGGCTGAGATTGGTCAGCCTGGCAGCTGTTACATGACAATAGGGATTCTGAGTGAGGAGTTGCTATTAGCTACTGGAATAGAATAGAATAGAATAGAATAGAATAGAATAGAATAGAATAGAATGTCTTTTATTGTCACTATACACATGTACAATGAGATTAAAAGCAGCTCCTCCTGTGCAAACATGTATGTAGAATAGACAACAAATAATAAACAAATAGTGCCTATAGTATAATGCTGCCTATTTCTTGTTTTTGCACAATCATAAATAACAACAAATAAAAAAAACAAATAAAACAAAATAAACAGCAAATTATAACTAATTAAAGTTACAAATACATTTCCTGCAAATTGATCCAATTAGCATAAAAAAAGACACTTTAAAGATTTATTTTCCCTTTCTTGGAATATTCATTGGGGATACCAATAGGGGTAAACTCCTTTACAGTCTACAAAGCGCTAATATGCATCTCATTGATTTCTTAATTAGCTCCTTAGCATGTTCTCCCGCAGAAGTGCTACAGCCTGTATTTGCCTGGAGTGTATTATGTACATTGTAATAGCAGTAGTCTCAGCCATCTTCATTCTGAACTGCATTAATTATAAACACAAGCTTAAATTTAGGAAGGAATGACTCAGGAAAACCGTTCTGAAACATCCCGGAAAGTGCGTGACTTGCAACAAATTTATGGGTAGTATTTTCCAGAGGATAGATGGGATATATTTGCTTTGCGGTGGGTTTTAGAGGTGCAGCCTCGTTTAAAGCCAGTGCCGCCCTCAGTGGCGTAGCTGGAGAAGTAAGTCTTTCTTCAAAATTTTAAATTGTCCTGCTTTTTATCCTGACCATCTATGTCTTACCCTGCAACTATAGGGTAAGAGTTTCACTGTACCCACATTTTCTGTACCCACTGTATCCTGTGTTGGAGGTCTGGAGCCTATGTTGGACACCTTTGGGCAATTTGGCACTGCATTTCACCATATTTTTGAACTGTGAGGGGATATTGGAGTATGCAGTGGAAACAGGGGAAAAACAAGCAAATTCACACACAGAGTTCTAAAGGAGAGTGAGACAATAGTGTTACTGTCACTACCACACTGCTTCCTCAGGAAACATCCATCAATATACTGTGGGGGGGGGGCTGTATCCTAACCTGGAATAGCAATCTGTGTACGCAATCCTGCCACTGTGAACCATGCAAACAATTGCAACACAGTGCAGAAGAATCTGAGTACAAAATACACAATTTTTTCATGCTTGTCTATTACTGAGAGTCATTACTCATTAGGTCAGCAGTCCGTAACATGGTTGTTTATTTATGCTTATTTATTTACATACACACCTACGGACATTTCGGTAACTTCAATTAGCCTCAATATATTTCTGGACTGTGGCGGGAGACCATAGTTCCCTGAGGAAACCCCACAATGAAATGGGGAGAACATGCAGACTCCACACACATGGAGCCATAGTGGAGACTCAACCCTGGTTCCAGAGGTGTGAGGCAACAGTGCTAACCGCTGCACCACCATGCCGCCCCTCAGAACATATGATAGTGGAACTTTAAATTAGAATGTTATGTTGTAATTTTCCTGGTGTGTTTGCACCATGACTTCCTGAAGCATAAGAAAAGGTCCATGTCCTTATTGTAATGCCTCTGAATAACATTTCCTCTCTCCCAGGGGGTGGGGTGGGGTGATGCTGCCTCTCGTCTTGACGTTAAAACCATCACACTAGCAGGGCATGGAGTGGGAAGGGAAGATCTCAGTCATGAAGCATCTCTAGCGTGGCCTTATTCCTCGGGCCCGGGGGGAGACAGAAATCGTTTTTATTTTGTCTGATGACAAGGCTATTAGCATTCTGGGCTGCAGAGGAGCTGTGAGTATTATCACTGAGCGCACAGACACAGACAGACACACACAGACAGACACACACAGACAGACACACACAGACAGACAGACACACAAACACCCCCACACACACTGACACCGACAGACAGACACACACATACACACACATAGACCTGTGCTCATATATCTGGAGGACTGTTCATTCACTTCCATGAGCGAAGCCCTAATCCCAGCAATGACGACCTTAACCTCTTCCCACCCCTAACATTAACCATTAACCATTAACAAAAAAAAAAATGGTCCCCACAAACATCAACGCATTTAGTCCCCACAATGTAATGCATGCCTATTATTGATCAGATTCACACACACACACACACAAACACACACACCTATGTGCACACGCACACACACACACCCATACAGACACAGAACAGAAGCGTTATTGGTTATTTAAGATTCCAGAAAAGGAGCAGCCTTGTTGAATCTGGCCCCATCTTCAAGACTTAGGGTTTGGCCACTGGATTCTTTGGAGACGCCTGCGGTGGTGTCGGCATTAGGTGAAGTTTAAGGCTTTAAAAAGTCATAGAAAATGTGTTTCCCTCCTATTTACAGTGATAAAAAAATACTGTCGGCATTAGGTGACCGCCTGTGTTGGACCATGCTTGTGATTGGATGAGTCAAGCCCAACCTGGTCCCCCACGGAGCTAGACTTACCTGGTGTAAATGCCCATAATCCAACAGTTCGATTTGCAGGTTTGCAGGAAGTATCAATACGCTGTTTTCAGAATCAACTGAAATTCGTTTCACCGGCTTTATGCTCACTCGCTCTGCAGGGGGCGGTACTGAGCATTCTTTCAGCTTTGAAAATGCTGTAAGCTCAACAAAAGATGTAATCTGGATCGTGTACCCCCTGTCCCAAAATTCGAGGTCAGGGAAGCACAAGCCCTTTGTCGATTCTGTATGAATCTGGTACCGGGTTCCATTTCCTAGTCTCCCTCCCTTCCCAGCAATGGTTCAGGACTTTGGGTGTTTCACAAGGACACCACTCCCCACTCCTATCCTCCCATGTTCCCCGAGCTTCTTCTGCTACAACCTGGCCCTTCGGCGTTCACAGGTGGTGCCTTCTAGGCACGGTCTGTTGCTCGGCTGGCCTGCTTTGCCTCTCGGACATCCAGGAACCGAGTCCTGCCATCTGAATCATTAAAATGCCCAAGAGTGGATTGCTCAGCTTTTGAGAACGCCAAATGTTTGTGGCTGAACAATTTAAGGTTTTAGGGCTCAGCACTCCAATGAAGCGGCAGTAACTTTATTCTCTCTGCAAGCTAATAAATACTATTTGCCTAACTTCATTTGCTGAAAAGGTTACATTCTGCTCCGGGTACTTTCTGAGAGGTACAATACCAATTCCCAACTTGGGACTAGAACCTTTAACATTCTGACCAAAAGTCTTGCTCATTTTATCATTTTGCCATCTGCTGCCTCGGTATGTCATGCTCTGCTATTTGTACATGACAGGGCAATCCCCTCACTTGCTTTTAACAAGCCCTCGGTGGCTTGACTTGCTATCTTTCAAGTCACATTGAACCTTCACACTGTACACATATATAACTATCCATTCAATTTTCATAACCACTTCTCCTGTAGAAGGATCGCTTTGAGCCAAGAGTCAGGCCCAGGAAGCACAGAGCAAGGCAGGGGACACCCTGGAAGTGATGCCGATCCATCGCAAGGCACAAATAACTCTCACTCACGTAGGTACAGATCAAGGGCAAAATAGAGATGCCAATCTGATGATATTTCGGGTGGCGGGAGCTCAAATAAGTACCAGGTGGAAACTAATCACAGGGACAACATGCAAATGTACAGCCCTGAGCTGCACCTCGACCCGTCGCAAGGATACATGTACAATGTGAGCGGTCAACGCGCCACATGGCGGTGGGCTCCGTCTGCCGTCAGCACCTCTGAGGATGCCGGGGTTAATTCCAAAGGCCCTGACACACTGCTGAGGCTTCTCACAGGCACACTTCGTAGCTCATTTGTCTTCCGCTCACTTCCTTGGCTCCCGAGCGCAGTCGGTACATTAACACAGCTGGCGCGCACAGAACACCCCTCCTTCGCATTTCTCGAGATCCTCACTGCCGCCTCGAGCTTCAGCATGCAATTTTTACACTGCTTCACTGGCACTAGCTATTACAACACAATGTAGCATTTTTTAGGTGAGGGTCTTTGTTGCAACGAACCCAAAGTTTATGTTCTTGATTGACAATGATGCTATTGGGTGTGGTCACACAATTTCCAATCAAGGGGCCGACAGGAGTCTATATATGTAGCCATCAGATTAGTCAGACTCTTAGCTGTCCAAGGCCTGGCTTTTAGTAAGTTTCCACCTATGGGAAAAAGATAACGCAGCAACCTAAACACGCTTCCTGTGATGAAATCCCAAAGCACAAATGTACAGATGTATTCATGGTTTATTCTCTTTGAAGACATCCTGTCCTGTAGTGCTATACAGCTAATGAGCTCACAGTACCAAAGAAAATGCAGTCTTTTGCTGGCGTGAGCTATATTTTAACATTTACACATGGAACTACCTGGGTCTGCCCTGAGCTGTGGGATGTCGCACTGGACTGCCGAGTAGTGCTATTAACCCAGATATGACCCCAGCTCTGTATCTATATGGTTTGTATGTGGGGAGTGGTAAAAGAGTTTGAGTATTTGAGTACTTGCCGATACTCTGTGTGGAAAATTGCATCACACTGGTCTACGCATTTGTAGAGACGTACTATATTTTCTACCACCCTCATGGTCACTGATTGGACGCTCAGGCTAGCAGCACCTGTACCTTTGGTAAGGGTTACCATTCACTGGCACTGACTGCCTTCTGGTCACTGCTGCATCCCCTGTGATGGTCAATAATAAATGTAAATGTAAAACGCTTAGTCAAAATATTACCCGCAGAGTGTGAATACTTATTTATGCAATACTATATTTTTATCTGATCTCATTTTCGCATGGCTTCTCCTTGTTAGGGTCGTGGTGGCAGCAAGCCGAGCAGGTCAGACCAAGCCTCTTTTTCCATGGGCACAGGCACCAGCTCATTATGGGCATCCCTAGACATCGGAAAGTCAGCTGGGAGATATAATCCCTCCGTTGTATCTCGCGTCCTCCCTGGGGCACTTGCCCTGTGCGATGTGCTGGGAAGAGCTCTCTGGGGAGTCATCCATGTGGCATAAGGACCTCAGCTGGCTCCTCTCAAACATAGGACCCAATCTGTTCAAAGGTACCCTCCCCCCAGATCTCCAGACTGCTCACACTGCAGGGAAACCCCATGTTAGCCACTTGTACTCACACTCTTGTTTTTTGACAGTCATTTCCCTAAACTCATGACCATGCATAAGGATAGCAAACGTAGATTAACTGCAGTCATCGAACTGATCCTCCTATCAATGTCATGTTCCCCCTTACTGTCACTCGTAAACTAGTTCCTTAGGTACTTAAGTTCCAACCCTATGGGCAGATGCTCCCCCTCCCCTGAAAGGGGCAATCTACTCTTCTCCGAGACAGTACTGTGGCCTTGCATTGGGATGTGCTCATTCTCATCCACTCTGCTTTACACTCGTCAACAAATTGGTCCGGTGACTGCTCGAGGTGGGATGAGGCCAAAAGCAGAACATAATCTACAAATAACAGGGTGTCACTTCTATCCCATACCGAATACCCTTCCAGGCACGGTTGCACTTTGAAAACCTGTCTATGAAAATCACAAACTGGGGATGAGACAACACACACCTCGGCCGGATGCCAGCATTCATGCTAGATGGCTTCCATTTTGTGTCTAAGATGCAGTCGCAACTCATACTGTTTTCATACAGGGACTATGTTGACTATATTCCTACAAACCTACATACAGTATAGGTCTGTGTGAGAGAAGAGCTTGTACACAGACAGTTCTGTGGCCACGTTAGAATGCACATTGTTTCTGTTGAATTCTCAATTCAGGCATTAGCCGGACTCTCCTCTCTAGTACCCCAGCATAAGCTTTCCCTGAGAGACTGAGAATTGTGATTCCTTATATTTTGAATACACCGTCTGATTCCCCTTTTTAAAAATAGAGATCACCATTACTGTTTGCCAACCCAGATGTACTTTACCCACAGTCTGTGCAACATTAAAGAGGTACATCAACTATGTCACTCCAACAACGTTCAGCGCTTTCAACATCTATGTCTGCAGACTTTCCACAATGAGGGCCACTGACCACCATAGTAACTTTAGGTGCAGACTTTAAGCCAAAAGATATTTCCAGTACCATGTTCTGCTTTGATGGCATATTCCCCAGAGTTTCTCAAAATGTTCTTTCCATTGCTCTACAATATCCATGGAATTGGTCAGCACTTCCTCACCCCTGCTAAACACATCCTGTGCAAGCGTTGCCCTGAAGGCCTCCTTCAGCTTACCAGCATCTCTCACAACTGGTGTCCACCAGAAGGTCTTAGGGTTCTCACATTGACAGGCACTGATTGCTTTCTGGTCACAGTTCTTTGCAATCACTGCAATTATTGAGACGTTGACTGTGATTCATTCAGACTCATTGTTCGCAACCTTTGCATACAGGAGACGGTTTTCTGGAAGTGTGAGTTGAATTCAGCTCACTCAGAATCTTCAGCCATATGTTCCTAGCCAACCCTGACTGCTCGTCTGGATCATCCTGGATCATCAAGCCTCCACCCCATTCCTTAAATTCAACTAACTGCCAGGTGTCGATTAGTTCAGCGTTTCTCAAACTCATTTGTCCTGGGAACCAGTAATGTCAGGCTTTGGGGCTGCAGGACCCTGCTACATGACCTCCCTGACTGAATTTTGATTGGTGCAGAAGCGAGGCTCCAGCAGGAACCCTATCACGGACCGGCACCAGTCTGCGGCCTATAGTTTGAGAAACACAGGACCCTACCCTGTGACCCCTAAGCTTTCAGAGGAGAGTAGGATGGGGTAGGCGTAAAAACAATTACTCCACAAGGATTAATAAAGTATACTATTCAGAGGGTGGTGTGGTGGTACAGTAGTTAGCACTGTTACCTCACACCTCTGGGACCAGGATTCAAGGCTCCATGGCTCCAGATGTGTGGAGTTTGCATGTTCTTCCCGTGTCATCATGGGATTTCTTCTGGGTTCTTCAGTTCCCCCTCTACAGTCCAAAAACATGGTGAGATGGACTGGAGTTAGCCGTAGGTGTGTGTGGTCATCCAGTCAGTGGCTGCTGTGTCTTATGATGGCTTGGTGGCTCATCCTGGGATGTTCCCTGCCTTGCACCCATAACTTCTGGGATAGGCTTCAGACCCCCGCGACCCTGGATAGGTCAAACAGTTACGGGTAATGGATGGATGGATGGACGAATGGATGGATGGATGGATGGATGGATGGATGGATGGATGGAAGTAAGGAAGGAAGGTCTGTTCTTTTACTAACATTGGTGTTGCAGACTCCCAGTAAGACCACAAAGTCCGTAGGCAGAACCCTTTCAAGCAGTTTACCCACTTTCTCTCTGAAGACTTGGTGCTTGTAATTGCTGTTCAGTGCATAACTCACAAACAAGAGTTTTTCTCTGTACGACTCTCAGTTGCATGGAGGTGACCTTCTTGGCCACTGGGAAAACTCCAGCTGCACAGCCCTTTGCCCAGACTTTTGAGTATCCCCACACCTGCCTACGGTCCTTCACTATGGGCAACTCCTGAGTAGAAGTGACTGTGCCCCGAAAGTAGAGCTCTGGTTTCACTGCCCATGGTGTCTAGGGAGGAATCCAAATGAATCTACCTGATGCCTTTCTATGTTCCCTGCTAGCTCAGGCTCCTTCCACACCACAGAGGTAACATTCCACATTTCACATTGCACATTTCACATTCCACATTTCACATTCCCCTGCTCATTGCCAAGGTCTGCTTCCTCTGTGTCCTGCCTGTTCATACCTGTCCCCCAAATGGCAGTGCATAGGACTCCCTTCTTTCATCAGGCGGTTGGTGAGCCCACACGATTTATCCACATAGGCTGGCCAAGTTACGTGGGTGGCCCGATCACTGGGCGCTCCTTGGCAAACACCAGCCCAGACCTGGCACCAGCTGTGGGTCCCAGTAATCCTATTCCTGCCAGGGTATAGTTATTGTGGTTCCTTTCATTTGGCAAGGGTTCTGTTGGCCTGTAGTCTGTCTGGCATCTCTCCACAAACCTATTCACCAAGGGAGGTCTTACCAGGACCCCAAGCTTCCGATGACATAGCTTTGTGGATTAAGGCATGCAAACTCTGCCCCGCACTATACATGTCGGTATTTAGATATTTATTTATTTATTTATTTATTTGTTATGTGGCAGTTAATGATTGTAAATAATATCCTAGCCTTATAAAAAATTACATTTGGCATAGCCATGTTGAATAAAATGTCATACGTTTTAATGAGTGTGCGCCGTTTTATCATCTCCCAGACATGGCCTTAAAAGGAGCCATACATGATTTCAACAAAACAGCCCAAATGAGAGCCTGTTATAAAAAAGGGCTTTGATGCAGGCAGTCTTTGATAACATAGGAGCGAGTCATGGAAATGTTTCTGACGGCTCGGTTCCTGTGGAGTTCAGTCCGCCGGCTCAGCTGTTTCCACGGCACGGTGGAAAAACAAGACATAAAATCAGCAAAGGAGTGTTCCTCTGAATTGACACTTTCTGTAAAAAGATGTGCAAGGCAGCAGTAACAGTGAATGCATTTTCTTTTTTAATTGAACAAGTCATAGGCCTTGAAGAGGAACTGCTTCGGTTATTAACACATTGGTGAGGATTTGTTGGCAGTTTGTCTATGGGAGTGGCTTCCCCCCCCCTCCCCCATGTACACAGGAGCAGGAGGCCAGTGGGGGATCAGACCTGTGGGCTTGCGGTGAACACTGAGGTCTTAATCTAGCTCCAAGCATTGCTATCGCATAAACAGCGGCATTTCCGGACCTATGGTGTGAATACTGTGATAAATATGAGGCATCGTGCTACAGAATAATCCTATCGGTCTCCAGTTTGCTAAGGTTTCATGTAACAGCTGTTTTCATTCAGCCTCAATGCTTTCCACATATCAGAGTTTGTAGTGGTAGGAATGGAATTAGGGTTAATCCTGCCTGATCTGTCAGTACCCACTGATATACAGAACCACTACAGCTAAATACAGTAGGTTTTATTTAATGTTATGAATTCAGTTCTTCATATTGGATTAAAAAATAACATAATTAATTATCTAATAATAAATAAACATCCTCACAGAATGGATCCTGTATGCGAACTAGTTAAAAGCAAAACAGATGTACTGTATACAATATATAAAATGGCCAAACGTATGCTTTGCAAGCAGGATGCTGACATGCTGAAACATTTGTTTAACATATGAGATGTAAATTTCGATGGGTTGTCTCCCTGCCCTGGGTTACTCCCTGCCGTGTGCCCATAGCCTCTGGGAGAGGCTTTGAAGCCCAGGGACCTTGAATAGGACAAGTAGGTGTAGCAAATGGATGGATGGATGGAAGGACATGACACACACACACACACACACACACATATATATATGTACACACTGCCCGGTCAAAAAAAAATTCCCCATTCGAATTTTTCATTGGATCGCCTTCAGCTTTGATTATGGCGCACATAATGTAATGCCATTGTTTCCATACATTTATGCAACATCTCACTCTTTATTTTCATCCAGATTTGCATTCATTTCTCACCAATATCCTGTAATAACAAGTGAGTTGAATCACTCCAAAAAGCCTCCTTCAGCACATCCCAAAGACCTTCAATGGGGTTAAGGTCACAAGTCTGTGGTGACCAAGTCGTGCGTGAAAATGATTCCACACGCTCCCTGAACCACTCTATTACAATTCGAACCCAATGAATCTTGGCATGTCCTCCTTGTCCTGGAATATGCCCATGCCAACAGGGAAGAGAAAAATCCACTGATGATGGATGGAGGTGTAACCTGGTCATTCAGTAGATTCAGGTACTCAGCTGACTTCACTTTATTGCTGCATAACGTTGCTGAGGTGTGATATTAGTCCAGTCATTGGCTCTTAAGTATTTGCTGATATAAATTCAAATAGCGACTTTTTTTTTTTGTCCAGGCAAAACTCTTCCAATTGTCTAGGGAGCAATACTTCTCAACATAAGGAATCTGGATTCTGGTCAGAGGTGGGTGTGAGATGGTGGTCTTTCATTTTTCTGCTGGACACAGGATGCTAAGCTCTCCCAGGAGCAATAGGAACGTTGTCACAATTGGTTAAAATGGCACGAGGTCTGAAGGCTGGTGAGAGGAGGATACAGCGTAGTAGAAGGTCGCCCTCTGCTGGAGGATCCATGCGAGTCGGAACCCGAGAGCTGCGTCTACGCTGGCAGCGTGCAAACCTGCCCTGGGTCACGCTGAGCCTTTGATGTGCTCGATCAAAAGTCTTTGTAGCTAGAAATCAGCAGTTTGGAGCCCAGGATTTCATATTTTAAAATGAGAGGGAGGATGTTTATAGTGCTGCCTGACCTGGCTTCAGCTGATTCATTAATTTGATTTCTGCAGCGTCTAATCAAGTCCTGAAAGGTCTTCAGAGTGTGAAGTTTGTCACTCTTTCTCTCTCTCTCTCTCGCTCTCTCTCTCTCTCTCGCTCCCTCTGTTTGACTGTCTCCCTTTTCTGCCTCCTTTTTCATGCTCTTATCTTTTTGATTCTCTCTTCTTGCTATCACGCTGCCACCACCGAGCTGTGCTCTGGAAAACGCTGGGGCCTGCAGTAACTCCGCCCCCTTTCTGTGTTTGTTCAATACCCGGCCCGCCGCCCCCACAACCCCCCCCCCCCCGCACC
>JAODJX010000042.1:10158850-10171867 GCA_026776945.1 Isichthys henryi
GAGTACCCGGAGGAAACCCCACGACGACATGGGGAGAACATGCAAACTCCACACACATGTGACCCAGGTGGAGATTCGAACCCAGGTCCCAGAGGTGTGAGCCAGTGCTAACCACTGCACCACCATGCCGCCCCGCCTCTGACACATTTAGATTTTTATGGCAAGTAAAATGTGTCATTTGCAAGCAAGACTGAAGTCTGAGTGAGCAAGGAAACCACAAAACACAGCGAGAGGGCGTACTCACCCTGACAGAAACACACAGCCAGAGGGCGTACTCACCCTGACAGACACACACAGCCAGAGAGCGTACTCACCCTGACAGACACACACAGCCAGAGAGCGTACTCACCCTGGTACACAGCCTGCGCCCCTGTCCAGGCAAACAGACTAGCTATAGCGTTGGCCCTCAAATCCTCCTCAATCCGTTCAGCGTGACCTGCCTTGATCAGCCGGTCCCTGTGATACCGGTCTTGAACCAGGTGGAACTGCGTATGGCCATAACGGCAGGAGTCTCCCACCTTTGACCCTGACAGGAACAGACAGTCTCAGTCAACATTGTAGGTCTACACTAAAACCACCACAGCATTGTCGGCTTCTGCACTACAGCTAAGCTCTGTGAAGCAACATTGACAACTGGAGATGGAGACGTTTCCATCCGAGTTTTGCTACCCCAATCCAAACCATCTATGGTGGACAATTTTAACACAACTAATTTTAATGATCATAACTAATAAAAATGATTAAGAATGTAAATATTAAATAAAAACACAAATATATTGAATTGAATACTATTTACACAATCTTAAAAGTACATGTTGAGAAAACATTTCACTTTTATAACACTACAAATGCACCGCCCACAGTCATCAAAGTGCACATTATAAACCGGAAAGTAATCCGTCATAACAAAAATAATTGTACAGAACGAACTGCCATCAGAATAGAGGGTCTGCCACAAAGCGGGATTACCCAGTTAGCTGGATAACTTAATCCAAATGTGAAAACCGTCCAGTCGGAAAAGTAGTGAGTGACACTCCTCAGATTTGGCTTATCTAGCTGCCAAAAAAATCCTGCTTTGTGGAATACTCCTCTGGGAGTACGGGGAAAGTGCTCTTATGCGGACAACATCTTGGTGCCTTCCAGAGAAATGGCTAGAGGTCTTCCAACACACCAATGAAAATGTTGTTGTCATACTGCTTCTTGAACATGGGCATCAGGTCTGGGGCATAGCCAATCACAGGAACCTCTGCACCAATGTTCGCTTCCAAGGGCATGAACTAGGGAAGAAACCAAACAAACCAGTGGGCATCTGACCCCTCCAAAAAGCAACCGCGCCAAACAGTGTAAATCATTAAGATCACTGCATTACAATATAACATATATTACTATTGTATTTCTGAGTATTAGCATTATATCAAACTACTGTGTATAACAGAACCATTTTTACTGTGCAGAAGGACATAAAAAGAGCCCAGATATCCTTCTTGAGTAACTCTGGAGTACCTACCTCAGACAGCTGTCTGGGTATCCTTATTTGACAGTGTGGTTTATCATCAATCTGAAACCTGATTGGCTCAACACGGCCACTCCGGTGTCCCCTTGGAATGATCCTCTCTCCTCTCAACCAATAGAAATTAACATCTGGGCTAAAGTCTGTGGAAGAAAACGCAGACAAACTTTTTATTTACACCAACAGAAAAGGCTTCAGCATATTTTTTTACATTTGTTGGGGAGGGGAAGCTCCTATATCACAACACAGAGATATGTGCATTACTCACAAAACATTATATTACAATAAAAATGCTGCACAATTGATGTGTTACAATAGCTACTGATCTCTCGAAGGAACGGGCATTTTTGTGAGTGATATTAAAAAGAGTTCTATCCGGACCTACCGAGACTTGACTCCAAAAGGATCGGGTTGTCTTTTGCTAAAATCCTGGTGATGTTTGACACCAAATTTGACAGGAAGGGTGCGACGAAATGCTCTTGCGATCTATCCAGGAATGGCTTCCGTTTCTTCAAATAAAAATTCTCCTGTAAAATCGTATGGCAAACTAACGACCGGACTTCGGAAAACGTCTGATCGTCGATGACTGATGGGGCCGTGGTGGTATTTTGTGCCGTCGCCCCTGCAGCAGTAGCAGCAGCAGTGAATTTCTCGGGAAGACCAGGAAGGTACGCAGTCTTGGTGAGATGCTGGTACCATCTGTCCGCATTTATCGCGAATGTCTGTGGGTGCACCACATACTTCTTTCTCTGATTTTTCGTAAGAAATCTAAGTTTATCATTCACTTCAGACGACCGTATTTTGTCAAAGTACTCATCTAACCTCCATCTCTTAGCTGATTTGCTTTTCGCCGTCCGTGAAGGTACAACAGCTGGATATACGGACTCATTCTTCACACTGCTTAGAGCTTCACTGTGGATAACTCGACAGCTAGTAAAACTAAGTCGCTGCTTTAACGTGGATACTAAGGACGACCCCAACCATGCCGCCATGTTTCTTGCAGTAGCATAGAGAAGTTACCTCTCTTAAAATTACATTTTGATTGGTTGTTGACGGATGAGAGCGCATATGTCATCATTTCCCTACCAGATCAACCAATGAAATTACAGATGTGTAGACGGTTCACAGGATAAACGGGAATTGGATATATCTCGCGATATTTTACCACGTCGTCATCAAGGTGTAGTTGAATCCGAGCCCCAAGAGGGCATATGAAGTAATTATCCTAAATATTTTCCAGTGAATATAAATTTTCTGAAATGGTATGAAGAAATCCTGTCTTAAGATTAAATAGGGAACCCAAAAGCTTGCTAACATCAGCGATTACAGACGTTTTAATTTTTTAAAATCGATTGTTGAACCCGAACATGAAGTGTGAATTTTGACACGAAACCTCATTGTAGTAAATGCGCTTATGGGTGCAGTGGTCGCCATTTTGGTTTCCTGTTGAAGGAAGACGGAAGTGGTTGAACAGTTTTGCTCGTTACAGATACTATATTTGAAAACAAGTACTGACGCATATAAAGTATGAGAGGATATCAGGATGAATTCCCTAACTCTCAGTTTGATGTCACAGTCTGGTAAAATCAGAGTCCTTCATTCTACTGCATTGCTTTTTGCACGTAGAGTCTACTGTTGTGCAGAGGTATGATGTGTGTTTTATGTGTTTTCGAGGTCAAAGGTTTTCAGGGATCTGCAGTTTTTTTTACAGTATTCCAACTAATCTAAAATGCACCATATTGTTTGTGACAGAGGAGTCTTTGCACCAGTAAGGGGAATGACGAAGTACATCTAGCTTCCGAAGCCTCAAAGAAATACGGCAATCTAGCACCCACCATCTTCTCTAAAGTAATCGACAAATCTATACGCGCCGATATAATTTACGAAGACGACAAGGTGAGACAGAGATCATCCGCTGTAATTCAACATTGCCATGGATCTCGTGGGTTGAAAGTCTGCTAATTAAACTAGAAGTGTTCTGTGCTTTTACGGTTGTCACTGATCTCATGGTTATCACAACGCTGAAATCCTAAATCGATGCGCATGTGTTGTTTTCTTTGTTAGTGCCTGGCATTTCGCGACATCAACCCACAGGCACCCGTGCACTTTCTCGTTATACCCAGAATCCCGATCCCAAGAATTAGTGACGCCAAAGATGAGGACGCACAGGTACACGTGAGCTGTGAATGAAAGGACGCAGGGAATGCGAGTGTCAAGGGAGAACTTACTGCTTTGTGGAATGCTGCAGCTAGGCTTTAATACAATAATAGTGGTAGTGTAAGTAACATATTACAATAACGTCAGGATATAATGCAGCATAGAGGATAAGCAAAAGTCTGCTTTCCCTGGACCACTGTGTGACATACTAAGGACAAGTAAGAAGAGGAGAGTTTCACAATATTTAAAGTGCAAAAACGCTGGACATGTGGGTTTATATAAATAGTGAAGTGTCTATGTAACCAATAATGAATAAAGCAACAACATATGGAGTGGTATAAGTAGATGTCTCTTGACTACTAAAAATTAAAAAAGGTAATTGTCACTGAGCATTTTTAAATGTGTTGAAGAGTTGTTACTGTTAATGGGTTAGTAATCACTGCAAAGATGGCATTAAAACAAAGTTTGAATTATATGCTGGTTAATATTTCATGGTTGTCTACAAATACATCAAGCGCTTGTTAAAAACCGTTTTCAGCTGAGCACGCAGCAGTAAAATTAGCTTGGAGTAAATGAGCAAAAAACTGGGTGGAAAATGGCTTTTTTGTTTATGAATCATCATGGTCCATTACATCTGAACAAGGAAATTTGTCTGTGAATAGAAGTGCATTCAAACCCCTCTGTGCAATGCAGTCTAGGTTCATGTTTTCTGCGTCTGTTTGCTGTTTTCTCCACAGCTCTTAGGGCACCTCCTTGTGGTGGCCAAAAACGTGGCCAAGAGCGAAGGCCTGCAGCAGGGGTACCGAGTGGGTGAGTGGGACAGAACTGAGACCGCAACGCCATCTTACAGTATGTGACATGATTTGACCAGGAGGTTCTACCAGATGAAACACTGTTAGGCTGTTACTGACCTATTAAAACGTCATAAGAAGGTTTATAGCAGTGTTTTTGATTTGTTACTGTTGTGTTTGGTTGCTGAAGTTTGATTTGGCTTATATGGTACAATCAGAGGTAATATCTGTGTGGCTGGTCTTGGTACATGTGAGGTTTAGTCCAGGACTAAAGTGTTCCAATTCCTGAGACTGGCACCGACAGCATCGTGATCCTGACTGTTCACTCGCTTCAGGCTTGGGTTCAGCCATATTTTCAGTGTTTCCTTCTGCCAATCACAAACCGAGGAATTACAAACAGCATGTTAACTCAATCTTTCCGTGAATCCTGGTGAGAAACCCCTCCCATCTAAAAGCGGAAGAAACATTCCCAGATTTTTCATTAAAGCACCACATTATCGACTGTGCAAATACCTTAAAGTAAATTCTGTCATATAAATCCTTGAAATGGCTAAAATGTTCCCCGAGTGAAAAATTAATCCCCTGGTGCCAGAAAGGCTGGATTTCCGATGCTGATTATATACACTCAGTCATCAAGCCCGTGCTTTGGTTCCAAACACACTGTACTCTGAGCACCAAAGAAGATGAATTGCATCTATGAGACACTAATTACAGAAATGCATTGTTTTAAAGCAGTGATGTATGTTTGTCATTCTGGGTGTCACACAAAGCCACTAGTGAGCATTTCTGCATGTCTTGCCTTGCAGTCATCAATGACGGAAAGCATGGTGCACAGTCAGTGTATCACCTGCACATCCACGTACTGGGTGGGCGGCAGATGATGTGGCCCCCCGGGTAGTGGAGTGTTTCCCTGGGCACTGGGGACACGGCCTAGATGTCCGAGCGCAAGTGTCTGTCTTCATTGGAGATCTACGCAGAATGAGTTCTCTGATGTTCCAGGACAGCTTGATGTTTTGTTAATGCAAAATCACTCGATAAATTTCTTCCATGGAGAATTTCACAATAAACTTGATTTGTCCCAATAGCCTGCGTGTATTTAAAACAGCTTGTTGCATCATGTACTAGTGCCCTGTGTCATGGAATTGTTACAAAATTGAACAACATGCAGAATCTGGTATTTCACAAACGATGAAAACCACATTAATAACATTTATAATATATGCATATATCTGTCTGTTTTCTGGAAGCTATTATGTGTGTTATGGACAGTTTCCAGAATTTGTTTATTCCGTAATGATAAATTTGTACTTTAAATATCACAGGTTCATGGAAAAATTGTAAATATTGATCTGAAGTTGTCTTCTGCTTGCTTTAAATGTAGACATAAATTGGAAACAGTTCATTATCCTACATTTGTGAGTGTTAGAGCCGATTGACTGATAAAGCAAAAGTAAAACAATATTAGAAGTGTTTTGAAAGTTATAAGTACATATTGAGTTGTTTGGCATCAAACACAGGTTGGGGCAGTGTTTCAAAGGCCTACTGTGTGAGAATACCAGTTAATAGTTTTTCACTAAATATCCTATTGAGGTTTCTCAAGAATCATGAATATGTAATTAGATATCCTCTGTAGTCCTTTTGTTAACTCATGCATACTACATGTTTATTTTTTTAGCAGATGGTTTGGTCCAAATTAATCTAACATTTGAAAGTGCAGGTTCAGCCAGTGTCCCTGGAGCAATGTGGGGTTAAGGGCCGAGCTCAAGGGCCCCGCAGTGACATCACTTTGCCAACCGCAGGATTTGAACTGGTGACCTTCTGATCACACACACAGAGTCATAACCCATAGAGCCACGTGCTGTTTGAACTAAAATGGCATTAGTCACTTATCCACAGGCTGTATTTTGTCCTTACAGTAAAATCAGCATGCACTGCTTCACAGAGGATTGCTCAAAATGACCACTGCACAATTCTGTGTCAAAGAACACTGTCACAAGTTATTCAAAAGGATTCCAGGGGAGAGAAGAGCAGACGGCAAGTTTGCATATAGTGATGATTATTTAAAATTGGTAGAATGCTAATAGAATTTAAGATAAACTTCAAATTGTAATTTTATTCTGTATAAAGTTGCATATATATGATAATGTAGGGCCAACAAAATGAAGCTTTCTGTCTATAAAGAAATTGAATAAAATCCACCCTTCTTTATAAAAACCAAAAAAAGACTCGTGTAAAGTTTTCAGATGAGAAAAGTCCAAAATGGGGAATCACTATACGTACATGGCAAAGGATCAGTGGCAAAGTTAGAAAGAGAAACTTCCTTTTAGCCCGTGACTAATTTTAACTGTGCCATGTTTTACAGTGTGCAGGTTACTCAGTTCCAGCTGCAGTGTCCACTCGTGATGCTGTCTAACTGGATTTTTACTGTAATCTGGAGGTTTATGTTCCTGTACGGTAATGCCAGCTATAATGGTACTGACGAATTTATTTTCAGATGCCTCCCTACAAAATCACAAAACAGACTGTAAAAGTACATCTACCCTTCTGACCTTTGACCATATACAGCACTTTAAATATAGGACAAAACAACTAAACTGGGTTAGAAATGGCATACTTTGCACATATCTACATTCTTTGATTTACTTTGTCATGTGGAAAGATTATTTTATTATACAGTGATTATGCTGGATAAGGATAATAGCTCTGGGTCAAAGCTTGTTCATAACTTTTTCAGATATCTTGGAGATGCTATCAGATTACTCTCCGTTATTTATGGTTTCCACCTATAGTACAAGTCAAAAGTCTGGACACATCTACTGAAAATCATTTGCGTTTTGTGTGGTAAGTATTATCTTGTGAACTAGGTAAGAGATGGAGTGCTGTGACAGGTTACCTGGTCCCCCACAATCCCCCCAAACTAAACCCTATAGAGCTACTTCGGGATGAGTTGGAATGAAGAGTAAGTGCCCAGATGTGCCCAGAACTTGTGGAAAGTTCTTCAGGACTGTTGGAGAAGCGTTCTAGGTGGCTACATCTGGAAGCTGGTTGATAGAGAATGGCAAGAGTTTGCAATGCTGTCATCAAAGCAACAGGCGGATATTTTGAAGAGTCTATGACTCTGAGAAAATTTCTCTCTTGGCCAGTGCAATATATATATATATGTATATATAGACACACACACACACCACTTCATTGTCTCGAGGTCATTTACTATAAGGTGAATAACACAGAGACAGATGTATTAAAAGCAGATGGATCCAGACTATTGACTGCTACTGTAACACTTACAGACTAGCCAACTTCCAACCGCTTACCCTCGTCAGAATCACACAGGGCCCTGCAGACTATCCCAGGCAAAAGGGCTGAAGTGAGAGGTACATCCTGAACAGGGTGCCAGTACATCACAGGGCACATATATGTTCTATGGGCAATAAGATAAAATGCACTCTATTGAAATTTCTGAAAAGTCAGGTTTGACAGCAACCTTGGTGTTATTATCAACACATGCTAAAGAAATGGGTTAAACAGCCAAGTATAGAAAGACACAGATATCCCACTTAGCCTAATTGCATGTATTTGGCAACTGGAGCAAACCCATACAACACGGGGAACTCACCCTTTAAACCGTTTAAACTCACCAGGCAGACAGAGAAAGGGCCCGATGTGGAGCCTAAAGGCAGACCGGTAGCCAGCAAACCTTGGCATACAGAATAACCTCTTAAGGCAGGGTCGCCAATGTCAGCTGGCAGGAGTGAGATTTTCAATTCGAGACAAGCCTGCACACACATGCACACGCATTTACATGTATGTAAATGTTATTACTTTTAGGTTTATAATGTAATAATATAGATTTGCCTTAAGAATTCGTGTGTGGGCGTGAGAGTCTGAAAGCCTAAAAGCGTGACAAGGTAATTCAGTTTTACGGTAAGAGATATTTAAAATCCCCCGTCAGCCTGACCAAAATAAATGGTCATAGATGGATGGATGGATGATTTAAAGTGGCGTCCCGATACGCTATAGTGTAATCTGATGCTTTTCCCCGGGAGTAACTGTATCTACTGGAATGACGCTTCCAACGAAGGAAAGTGCATGACTACAGCGCTGCACCCAGTCATTCCGTAAAACTCGCTGGTGGTAAACAGATTTTAAATCTAAAATAACTCCCACTCATTCCGTAGCAGATCATTACAGAAATACATCAGATTAATGCCTGTTAGCCGATCTCCTGATTGCTCAGGCTGCTGGTTAAGGTCGCTCGCGCTGATTTGCGCAGAGTTAACAAGCTGGGCAGGGTTGCCTTGAAAGCGGTAACAGGTGCGGGACAGCGCGCGCTACACCCGCACTCCCACGTGGTACGCAGGGAAGGGTCGCCGCAGTTAAGGACTCCGCTTCTGTCTGTTCCAACTCCAAAGCACAGTACGGATCAGTATTAGGTTACCGAAGTCTCCTTAAAAGGTAGGATAGTTTTTGAGTTTGTCAGTCTCGACAATGTCATTATTCATTTTGGCCATATAAGTATGCAAGACGTAAACTGATTTAGCATTAATAATTAGTGTTAAGTTGTTCCTCCCATTTCAGCCGTTCTTATCCACCCCCATAAGGTTGTGAACTGGTCTTTGCTAATTCTTAATTTCCAAGAAATGTCATTTGGGGTGTATGTGCTTGTGGACTTTTTTTTTTTTTTTTTTTTTTTCCCCTTTAAAACGCGTGCAAGTGGTTTTAAATTTGTCGTAATTCAAGTATCCAAACAGAAAGTCATCCCAGATACCGCTGAAGCTCATCTTGTTGAATGAGACATCATATATTTTAGGTACTACGCTATTTCACCTGGTTTGTCAATTGCCCGGTGCCTTAAACGATAAACGCAGAGCTGAGGCCCTTGGTGAATATTAATGTTTATCCTACGTATTGTCTCTGTACTCAATTATTTCTCCTTATCACTTAATGATGACAGTAATTTCCCTCATTAAAATGTATATAGTCTGATAATATACTTATATCGGATCAGTGTGGTGGTTGGCGTTTCTGAACTCAATCAAGCTCTCACTGGAGTTTCTCTGTTAATAATGCGTTAATTGCTAGTGGCACAGGCAAGGAAAGCTGACGTCCTGCACAGTAACCACACGGATACCACAGCAGAATGGACTTCCAACACGCTTGGTATTTACAAGCAATACACCTATTAATTTATAGGTTATTTGACTGTGACGCGCAAGACATACCGGTGTGTAATTTGAGACTCTGTTGCGCGGCACCACAATGAAGTGTGTTGTTTTTAATGTGCGTATTTGTACATGAGGGTAGGTGAGTTGCTAAACCGTCTGCTGTGCTGCTGGTGTGGGAAGGTAGGGGTCTGTACGCAATAGTATTTCCACTCGTGTCCAGAGCACCATCATATCCTTTAAAAGCCGCGCACAGAAGTCCAGCTGTGCACGTAAGCATTAATGGGTTTTGTAACGATGCTGAACTTTTCCCTCCAGACACGCCACCGTTTAGATTCCGCGACCTCTGTCCTTTAGACTTTTGCAAGTTCACTTCAGCTGTTCGCCTCCCCCCAGGTTGGAAGGTTTCCTTCACATGAGATGCGGCTCCTGAATCAGCCACTAGGTGCCAGAGGAAGGCCAGGTTAGGAGGCGCGTTTGCTCATGAAGTCGGCTTCGCACGGTAGAAAGATCGCAGTGATTTCTGTGGATCAAGAGGACTGGTGAAGGGGGAGATACTATTGGGGGACGAAATGCCAACGTCAAACTGTTGTGCGCCTTTTTCCACCTTACCACATGTTTAGTGATGGCATCTTCCTCCTTTGGAGGTAAATTTACATGAATTATTACAGGGTAGTTGTATTTCAGAGGCTTTTTAGCGGTTACTGAAATCTTCAGCCGTTTGCCCGTCTCCAGTGTTTCACTCAACACCGTAACAGTCAAACTTACAACAAATGGGTTAAAGTATCTCCCGGTGTGTTTCGTATATAAACGCCGTTAATGTATATTCGTCCATCCTGCGTTTTTACCTGGTACATCTCCACTCAGCCTTCCATAAGGTGACGGGTGTCGTACTCCTAACATAACAATCTAATGTGTAAAAGGGGTGAGTAACCCCTCTAATTCCGACAAACTCCCTCAAAAATCCCCTTTAATTTATGCTGATCTCGCAGTATATATCGAAACCGCGATGGGTGAAAGTCCCGATGTTGAAATATCCGCTGCAATCTTTCAGTGCGGAGCCTTGGCAAAGCCGCCAATAACGAAAGAAGCTCGCCAGGGTAGATTAATGACTGGACGTAATCGTTTTGCCCCATTCGCAGAGGACACCACAACGGTGAAATAGTGATGTGAGTGAATGGGTATAAGAGCGAGGGGAGAGATGTAGTCGCCTCCACCTAAACGTATGCCTGCTCTGTTTTACCTACCTCATCTGCTTTTCCTTGGAAGACTAACTTTTTTATTAAAGCTTTATAGGATCGTCCACTAAATGACAACGTCGTCTTGTCGGGGCCGTTAACCAAATGAATTCTGTAACCCGTGCACATGGGGTGGAGGGTGGGAATCGGGCTTTCGTCACCAAGGTGTTGGATTAGATGACTGACTAGATGTATTTTTTACCATGGCGGGAAATGTTACCAGTAGAAACACTGCGATTTCATTTAGTGTGTTCAGCACAACGTAATAGCGCTTACAATCCTATCCACAAATGGCTGTTGTGTATGCAGGGTCTTGCTTCAACTGCCTAATTAGACTACTAATTAGAGGACTGATTGGATGAGGAGCCCTCACACCTGGGTTTGAACAGCTGACCTAAAGGTTATCCCAAAAACCTGCATACACACTGGCCCTTTGCGGATAAGATTGGCCACGCCTGGCATAAATGATAATGTACTTCATAATGACTATTAGGTTAATTGAGGACGACGTGTATGGCAGTGGTCCCATAAGATTATAATGGAGCTGAAAATTCCTGTCACCTAGTGACTTTAGCCCGGCGTGTGTGTGGTGCTGAAGTAATCAAACCTTTTCCGTTGCCAATTGTACATTACATAACACTTGATTAATGAGATTTACTGATTTATGCTTTTACTGTGCTTTTAGTGTACTTTCTACTTGGTTTACTGCAGCCTAATTGAGTAGTAGGCTACATCATCTAGGTTTGTACTTGTGCACTCTGTTCACGCTGTCACCTAATGGCATTTCTCAGATGCCTGACTACACGAGTACACACTAATTTAAACAGATCACCTGTGGAAGTTAGCAGCGCTGCTGTGGCTGGCATGTCACGGTCCTTAAAGTCCCTGGTAAAGCATCTCCCATCGTCTTCATCCTCAAATGCTGCGGGGGGTCAGGTCGCGCCAAGGGGTAGTCCTTGTCTAGGACAGCAGCCTTTCATCATTAAGGCAGCGGTAAGCAGTAGACATTGGAAGGGCATTCAAGGATCTTCCCTGGACCTCTCCAGTGATTTTCCCAGCTTCCATAATTGCCCCTTACGAATGGTGTTGTCCAGCCACTTTGTGCACACCGCTCAGATGCTCCCAGAGACCCCAGATACTCCATACTTGGCTCCTTTGGTACCTCTGGCTCCATAGACGGTCCAAACACCAAGTCTACTGATTGTGTACAGCTCTGGTTAAAACATCGTTGTCTAGTGTGCACTAATTGCTCTCCTGCACCACCATTCGGTATGTCCACTGGGGCTGGTGGCAGTCCAAGTCACTACATAACCACACGCACGCCCTGGCAAAAACATAGCCATTAATACTTGTAGCACAACACTTACTATTTACAATATACCTACACATTTATAGGTGATTTACCATGATGGTACAATGCAAGGCATATCAGTATGTGAATAACTTTGAATCTGTTGTGAGGCATCACAAAAAATGTAGGGTTCTCTTAAAATGCTTGTATCTGTACATCAGGGTAGGCCTGTTGAACCATCTGCTATGTTGCTGGAACGGGGAGGCAGGGGGTCTGAGAACCCCAAAGGATTTGCACTTGTTCCCAGAGAACCGCCAGATCCCCTTCAAGCATTCTGATCAGGAACATGTTCCGTGCCTCTTTGCATAACCCTGCACAGAAGTCCAGCTGTGCACGTAAGCATAACTGGGTTTTGCAATGATATTGACCTTTGCTTCCGACAATCGCGGTTTTGATTTCCTTACCGTGGCCTCTATCCTTCAGACTTAACAACTTAACTTCAGCTGTTAGCCTCCCCCAGGTTTGAAATTTTCATGTTTGTCACCAGTCAGATATGTGGTACTTGAATGATTTTAATAAACCTCTAGGTGGCAGGCAAAGGCCAGTTGAAGGGCTACAGCTTTATAATCCTGGAATATCATTTTGTAGATGGGAAAGCAAGCATAGAACCTGTTGCCATGGACATTCCACCCCCACACCCCAATTAAACGCACTTTTTGCCCAGTACCCTAACAGGAAAATATTTGTCCCATTTTATAAAAACACAAGGTGTGTGTGTGTTTTTTTTTTTTTTTTTTTTTTTTTTTGTTTTTTTTTTTTTTTTTTTTTTTTTTTTTTTTTTTTTTTTTTTTGTTTATATTGTGTGTTT
>JAODJX010000042.1:10171967-10184045 GCA_026776945.1 Isichthys henryi
TTTTTTTTTTTTTTTTTTTTTTTTTTTTTTTTTTTTTTTTTTTTTTTTTTTTTTTTTTTTTTTTTTTTTTTTTTGTGAATTTATCTAGCTCTGATTTAAAGGACCCCAGGGTTTTTGCTTGCGCTGCACTAACAGGAACACTTGCAGTATAGCAGTTCTGGATTCTACAGTTTTCTTATCAGTATTTCTAGGCATTCAGTGCAGTGTTTTCAGTACTATAAAGTAGCTGATTTTATTAATCTGCGTAGCTGACGTCCCCTGAAGCGGAAAGGAAATCGCTCTTGTGCTGAAACACGTGATTTTCCAGAACAAATGAATTTCTTGACTGGTGAAAGTTATATATTTGTTCTACATCTGAATTTGGCAGACAAACCTGACTTCCCCTGATCTAACATTTTCTTTCAACTTGCTGTGTTTGACAATGTTTCTTTATCCTAGTTTTGTTTGTTCCCAAATCCTCCACAATGTCAAAAAGCCTATGTGTGTGTGAACATAATTTTTAAAGCCTTAAGTTACTTATAGCATGTAAATTGGACATTGGGGGTTAAAGTGTAAATAAAGAACAGATCGTGATATTGCAGTTAAATTTTTATTAGTTTTAGGACAATACAATGGGTCAATAGCGTATGTTTAAAGGTGAAAATGCCTTTTAAGGATGTGATATCAGTGTGGACCTCTGCTGAATCTGATATGGTAACTGTCCACCCACTATGACACTCATGGAGATGCCCTGTCTCTCTCCCATCTCACTCATACATTTGGGGCAGATGTATGTGAAAAGCCGTGTCTGCGATTATCCCCTTCTGACCCAGCTGACCACAGCATTCAGACTCGTGCGTTTCCCCACATCGCTGTCTTTAACTGGCATAGAGTGCTGAGTAATCCCGCCGCCCCGAGCTGGTTGCTCAGTGATGAGATGTTGTGAAATGGTCATAATGCTTGATAAAGCCCTCACCAGACATTCCTCTTCTAAAGAGGACAAAGCTTCACCAGATCTTGGGCTGATTTGACTGGACACCGATGTTCTAAGGATTCTGTGCCTGATACTCAGTGAAAAGGTACTAAATGACTTTACTCCAGGAAAGCTTTTCTTTGCAGAACCCGTTCTATGAAGCTCTGCATCAAACTGCTGTTGCTACAGTGATTTATCAACTATAACTAGACTAATTTTTGTTCTGGAACTTTACTGGAACTTTAACTGAAACATTGTCCTTTGCCAGCCTAACAAGATTGAAGACTTTTTTTTTTTTTGGTTTTGATTCATATAACTCTATTTAGGGACCTCAAGATGTCTGTGGGCAGACCTGGGAAAACTGAAGTACCTGCTTGTACTGGAGTTGGGGGAAATGAGTCTGAGAGGTGTGTATCTGATCCTCCTGTCGTTTAAGTCTGGAAATGTTCAGCATGTCTCATTGGACTCCTAGATGAAATATGGATCTATAGCATTTGTATGTCTTTCTTTGAAAAGATGTCCAGCTTTCTATTAATGCCTAATTCACTAAACTGTGTAAGGGACAGAGGTTTAATGGCTCTCTCGAACTCTAGTTTTGTGCGCGCCATGAAGGCGGACGCTCCACAGGAGTCTGGAACGTTGCAAATGCGGAATGGTGGGGGCTGCAACACTGTCATCAATGGAGCACTTGGTCATGATGATGCCGGCACTGAGCAGTGGGTGGGTCCCAAAGGCTCTGCTGCAGCCCCCCAGGTGGACACGGAAAACAACCTTCTGCTGGACTTCAAGCTGCGGAGCAAGAAACAAGAGCCTGGCTCATGTGCCGAAGCCCTGAGCAAACTGTCCAGCTCAGCAGCACTCGAAGGTAACGGTTCGTGGACCGAAATATCTAATCTGCTTCTGTTCCTGAATGCCCCTTAAAGCATTCATATTCCAAAGCTTAATTCCTTTTCAGTATGTTTATGGGGTGCATAAAATGCTGTTTGGGGTTCAAGTGATCAATATTTCCTACCTAAGTCTACTAAAAATCATTTCCTCACGTCTTTGAAGACTCCTTTCATAGCTCAGATTCCATGTAATCAGAGCCACTTAAATCTGATTGGTTGTTGGAGGCATTCCATATTCTGCTGCTGTCACTTGATAGGGTGGAGGCCAGCTTCCCAATAAGCTGTGACCAGGGGCTGCAGGTTCTGCCATTGTCAATCGGCAGCTCGATTTATAGACTGTCCTGACCAGCCTATCGCAGTTTTGTCGTCTGCTTCACTTATGCCGTGTGTGTGTTGCTCCTGCTGCACCTCCCATGAAGAACCAGAGCAGACGTTCCAGCTTAAACCGGAAGTTTCCTTGGCCCCTGCTGAGCGTCTGTGGAGCACCGTCTGTGAGGAGCCCGTAAAACTGCGCACGGCCTCATCGGGCGTCGGTTCTGCACCCCCCATGACGGTCATGCAGATGTTTCAGGAGACCGTAGCCAGTCATGGGGACCTGCCGGCACTGGTATTCAAGCAGGGGGGTCAGTGGGTGACCCTGTCCTACATGGAGTACTACCAGCAGTGCCATGCAGCGGCAAAGAGCTTCCTCAAGGTCTCTCGTCTGCTTGTAGATGCTAATTAATCGTTAATGGCTGTATGTGGATGGCTTTACTGAGGTGATTGAATGTTTCCTGAAAACTGCAATGTTCAAGCAGTTTAAGAAGCCTGTTGGTTCTCTGACTTTTTTTTTTTTTTTTCTTTTTCCTTCCCTAGTTGGGTCTAGAGCGTTACCATGGTGTTGGAATCCTTGGCTTTAATTCACCAGAGTGGTTCATTGCTGACATTGGGTGTATTATGGCTGGGTAATGTCTTTTCTTTCGTCACACATTAGACACCAAAACACATCCACTAAAACACACTTGATGTAAATTCTGTGCATTACAGAGGCTTGGCGGTTGGGATCTACACCACGAACTCACCTGAAGCCTGTCAGTATGTGGCAGATAACTGTGAAGCCAACATCTTGGTTGTTGAGAATCATAAACAACTTGTGAAAATTCTGAAGGTCTGTGTCTGTGTCTGTGTGTGACACCCCTCCCCTAGTGGGAAAACTAGGGTTTTCATTCTGGTTTTCACCTTAGGTTAAAGATCAGCTACCACACTTGAAGGCCATTGTTCAATACAAAGATGAACTTGAGCAGAAGCTGCCGAATCTGTACACGGTAAGACAATGGAAGCAAACGCGCTGGTAGGCTGTCGCAAGCGAGTCACCAGGGATCCTCTGCTCCCAATTGTTGTGATTTGATAGGTGCTCTGCAAGTGTGCATGACTGTTAGTACTTCTGTTTAACCCCGGAGCAATGTGAGCTGATGTTCCATCTCCTTCTGCAGTGGAAGGACTTCATGCAGCTTGGTGTGGCTGAGTCTGATGATGCCCTAGATGAGATCATCCGTAGCCAGAAGGCCAATGAATGTTGCTCTTTAATCTACACATCTGGTACCACTGGAAGCCCCAAAGGTGCTATGCTGAGCCATGACAACGTGAGTCTGATGGACTGGCTCGTGTGTGTGTGTGTGAGAGAACATTTTTACCATTGGCTTAGTCGTTAAGGAAGCGCACTTGTAATTGAAAGGTTGCAGGTTTGAATCCCTGACCAGCAAGGTCTCCCAAGCACTGCTCCCTGGGCGCTGAATTAGCTGCCCCCTGCTATGTCACATTGTCACACATGGGTTAAATGCAGAGGATGCATTTCATTGTCTGCTGTGGTGTGACAACAATGACAATCACTAAATTGTAATTCTAGATGTCGTTCAGCAATTTTATTGTGTTCCTTTCCACTCTGGTGTGTAGCTGAAATGTAACATTTTAGAGTTGTACCGTAGTATCACTTTTCCTTACAGTGGAGGACTTGGACTAAAATGTAAATGGCTCAAGTTAAGGTTCTCATGCTTGAGTAGATAAACCAGGCTTGTAGTAACAGTGTAAAGTTTAACGATTTACCATAGCAGGGCACAATATTGGTTTGACGTTAAGGTATCAAATAGACTATCACAACAAAAATCCATTATGAATGCAAGTAGCAATGGTTTGAATACTCTTTCCCCCCCACCCCCGGCTCACCCAACCCTATAACGTTTTTGCTCTAACAGATTACATGGGTGTCGCTTGCAGCAGGGACCATGACGGAGTTGACCAAAGGCATCGAGACTGTTGTTAGCTATTTGCCCCTCAGCCACATTGCTGCACAGGTGAATGACATGTGGGTTGGCATGCGTTTTGCAGCAACCACATACTTTGCAGACCCAGACGCCCTGAAGGTGAGTACGCCCCACTCACCCACCCAGCGTTGTGTTTAGTATGTGGTGATGCATGTAGACGACTGTGGGAGTTATTGTATGAAATGAGTAGGATACCTGGCCTGTCTTCTCTCCTCCTCACTTCAACTCTTGACTATTGGTCATATCATAACACTAACAATGGCTGATTTAAGCTGTAAGACTATTGGCATATGGGAGCCCACCTGTATTGCATGAATGACAGTTGGTATTGTACTGCTCTGTGCACTCAGGGAACCTTGGTGAACACTCTGCGTGATGTGCGACCCACCACTTTCCTGGGTGTTCCCAGGGTGTGGGAAAAGATGCAGGAGAAGATGAAATCCGTAGGTGCAAAGTCCTCCACGCTGAGGAAATGGGTTTCAGATTGGGCCAAGGCAATTGGGCTGCAGGCCAGCTACAATGTCATGAACGGGTAAGTGACTGACTGCTTGGATTGGCCTAAATGGTTTCAAGTGTCTGCTGTGCTGGTGATTAAGGGGAAATCCTGTCCTCTGGGCTCAGCAATCCCACAGTTCCCTGGGGCCACCTGCTTGCAAACAACCTGGTTTTCAAGCGTGTACGGGAAGCTCTGGGCCTGGACCGCTGCCACTCCTGCTTCACAGGTGCTGCACCCATCACCAAAGACACGCTGGAATACTTCATGAGTCTTGGCATCCCCATCTACGAGCTGTATGGCATGAGTGAGAGCACTGGGCCTCATACTATCTCCTGGGGTGGTGGCTTCCGAATCATGAGGTGAGATGAGTCTTCAGCTGCTTTTGTGCATCTGTGTAACTGGTTCTTTTTGGACTAGTTTTGGATTTGAGGAAATACTCCAGATGCCCTAATCACTAGTATTTAGGAAATGGGTGTTCGTAGAATGGAAGAGAGCAGGGTGGGAATTTTGTGTGGGCATGTTGTACTGAGCAGGTGGAATATGTTTCTCATGCTTGTCTGCATGCTGCAGTTGTGGCAAGGAACTCCCAGGTGCTCAGTCAAAATTGGATAAGCCAGACGCAGATGGGAATGGCGAGGTTTGCTTCTGGGGCCGCCACATCTTTATGGGTTACCTGAATATGCCTGATAAGACTGCAGAGGCCCTCGACTCGGATGGCTGGCTTCACTCTGGAGACCTAGGCAGGCATGATGACGATGGCTTCTTGTACATCACTGGCCGGATAAAGGGTAGGCACACCTGATGGCATGAGCCAAGGGTGTTAATCTGGGCATGGACAGAGTGCCGTTTGTTTTAGCTGGATGGGGCTGATCTGGTCCCTACCAATGTTGAAATGAAACCTATGCTTTTGGCATGTGCCATGAATTGCATGTTAAATAGAATGGCCTTTACACTAGTCCTTGACTGTGCATTCTGTCCTGTTTAGAGCTGATAATCACAGCAGGTGGGGAGAATATCCCCCCCGTGGCTATTGAGGATCGGGTGAAGGAAGAACTGCCCATTGTCAGCAATGTCATGCTGGTGGGGGACAAAAAAAAGTTCCTTTCAATGCTGTTGACCCTCAAGGTAAAGCACGTGACCATGAATGTAAGATGGCTTTGGGAAATGTTTCCTAATCTGAGGCCCTGCTGGTCTAGCTACTAGCTGTAAAACCCTTATGGGATAATCTGACCTCATACCCTGCTTCCATGGATGCTTCTAGACTGTCCTCAATTTGCTGCCATGACAGAACCTGGGTGATTTTTTTTTTTTTTGCTACTTAGTGCTGTCGTAGTGATTGAGTTGGAGGTGATCCGTACCATGCAGTGGTAATTGCAGTGTTGCTGATGTTCCTGTTACAGTGTGTTGTAGACGAGTCTGGAACCCCAACAGATGAGCTGTCCTCAGAGATGGTGGACTTCTGTAGGTGCCATGGAGTGGCTGCCACCTGCATATCTGATATCACAACTCAGAAGGAACCAGCAGTGTATCAGGCCATCCAAAAGGGTGTAGATAGAGTCAATGCAAGGGCTGTATCTAATGCACAGAAGGTACAGAAGTGGACCATTTTGCCACAGGACTTCTCGATCTCAGGCGGGGAGCTTGGTAAGCACAGGCAGCTGGTAAATGGAGGCTGCTTGAAACTTGCTCTTCTCCCTCCATTAAATTCATTTGAAAAGCCAATGGATAAGTTTAATGCTGATTCCCTGTTTTTCCCCCCCCTATAGGTCCCACAATGAAATTGAAGAGGCCGGTTGTTCACAAAATGTACAAAGAAGAAATTGACAACTTTTACAGAGAATGAAATAAAGGAATGGGCAAAACGTGACGCATGAGTTCTGCATTTTGTATAAACGTGCCTTCCGGTTGCTGAAATGGTGACACTGGACTTCACTCAGCCTGTAACACTTGGTCAAATCACTGCAATAAAATTAACACCAAAAGGCTGGTTGGCTTTTATTAGGGTTCTTAGACTGGGGTTGGCTTTCATGCTTAAGCAGGTCCAAGATTAAATTTGGTATAATCCACTGCTGAATTTTGCATGCATAACATCTGAAAGGAAGCCAGTTGCTTCCAATGCTTTTAATTCTGGTTTGAGGCTGAGTCCTGCTTTTAAGTGATTTGCATGCCTTCTGTTCTTGGAGCAGCTGAATTTGAGGGATTTTCTGTAACACAGGCTTTGAGTAGGTTATTCTTGTTTATTGAAAGTTCAGTTCTTCATGGTAAGGAAGAATAAAATGTTCTCTGGTCACCCGTCAGTATTACTGTTGTACACGCAAGTGGAACCTGATCTCCAGGGTGATTTCTATAGCTTTTGATAGCCTGGGCCAAGGGGTGGCCCTAGTAAACGCACGGCCGCCCCCCTTCAAAGTCAAAATTTAAATGCAGGTTATTTGAAGTCGAACCACAGGAGAAATATTGCTCATCTCTGCTGAAACTGAATATACTGTTGCCTGTGTATTTTGCTCTGGGAAATTGACCAATATTCTTAAATCTGCTTTAAGTCTTGGTTCTCCTGGCAAACGGTTAGAGTTGGGCATCAGTTTGCTTCCAGGTTCGAAGTGTCTAAGACGGCAATACACAATAAGGTCAAGCAGGAGACACTGGCAATGACCAAAAACCAGCCACTTGGCCACTAAGGCGGAAGTGACTCTCTAATGCCAGAGATGGTTGTCAGCTTATCCAACGGTACCTCATGAATCAGAGGATCAATGACCTTCATGCCACTTAATGTTCCCCGTTCACTGCTCGTAAACTGAGATGACAAACACAAAATGTTGCTGTGGTCTCTTGTTTTTACCCAGAGCTGAGTGTGTATAATTAAGCTCAGGTATTTCCATGACACTCCTTTTATGAGCTTCTCAAACCAGTAATTTGATCATTGACTTTGTTTCAGCTCCCAACAAATTTTCTGCAGGTATCACTGGCTGTCAGTTTTTTCATAGCTTCCCACCAATGTATTTAATGACGCTCCTTTTCTGTTATACAAATAGTAAGTAATGAGTAATACCTAAAAGCATTTTTGGTTCCTCGAAATTCTTTGTGTTGGATATAGGCAGTACAGTCAACATCCATTAGATTGAATATGATGTATAACTTCTGAGAAGTCGACATCATTGCCTGTGTCATTTGCATGGGTAATGGATGTATTTGAACATATATTTGTTAGTGACATGATTTAACCGAATGTTGAAACGGTGTTTTCAAGAATCTGGTCCTGCATTTCCTAACATTTTTGATGCCCTAGAAGAACGCTTACTCACTGGGAACTGCAGGAGAACGCTTACTCACTGGGAACTGCAGGAGGCTGCAAATGGGGATCACTTCTTAGTGATCAATACAATTTCTCAATAAAAATGCAAGGAATATTCCATTTTGATTCAACAAATCTCCACTTCTGATAGTTTCATTCAGAGTGTTTTCATATGAGCTTTGACTTACTATTGCCGCCACATGTCTGTGCTGTAGGAAAGCGTAATACTCAAAATTCAACTTTTGCATTTTTTTTCATGGTTAAACTTCATCTAGCAAAGTGCATTTTTTGTCATTTCTAATTATTTAAATTACAGTGAAGGTCGATTTCTTTATAATGAAATACATACACAGTATGTACGTGTACTACTCGTACATAAACTGACCTATTATTTGGTCCCTTTCGTGAAATAAGCACCACAAAAGTGTAAAAAAATTTTGACATGCTGCTTTTGAGCCTCAGAGGAATGTAGGGTGGATGGGTATTTTATTCACTTAATTGTGAAGAAAGTTCTTTTGTGTTAGAGTTCTCGAGCTTCTAAACTTACAATAAATTTGAAACTGGTTTGGTTGCTTTATTGGTCTTTGGTTTCTTTAAAATTGTTGCTTCAGCTAGTTCTCTTTGTGGTAGGTTTTGAAGGCACTGGGTGTGTAGATTCTGTTTCTGGGATTCAAATGCGTTTCTCACCAGGAAAGGCTGCAGATTGATGTAATGCAGCTTTTTAAATAATCTTAGAATCTTAAAACTTGTTAGAAATAGTTCTTAAAAGCTACAGTACAAAGCCGGGTTTATAGTTTGTCTTCTGTCCAGTATCAGGGCTACTCCTGTCAATTATGATCTCAACCAAACCCTAAGATCACACACCAGGGGGTGCCTGGTCAGGCTTATGCACCCACACCAATATTGCATCATCCAGCCCCTGATTGCCTGCCTGTGTTACTCATCAGCCTCTGTCTGGCTGCAAGTTCTCTATTGTCAAATGTGTAAAACACTTACTTTGCCTAAAACGTTGTGACTTGAATGTTAGTTTCGGAAGTCAGATGTTTGAACATGCCTTGAAAAGCACTGTTTAGGACTTTCTGTGCAGTTGGACTGAAGCAGCGAAGTATTGTTTGTGGACAAGAGACTAAATAAAGAAACCAAAAATCACTTTTTTCTGAGAATTATTTGATGATGTGGAACTCTGCTGTACTACTGCTATTACTAATTCTACCTAAAATTAACGCTATACAGCTCTGGAAAAACCATTACGAGTCCACAGCATTTTTTAAATTTCACTCATTTCTCATTTCATGGGTGTAAATGATATCTTATTCTTTTTTTTTTTTTTTTTTTTTTTTTACAAACTCCAGTCTGGTTCTTCCCTGCTTCTCATTGATGAAGGGCTCCTTCCTGGCTTTACGGGACGTAAGTCTTGCTTCAAGTGAAATTCACACCATTAAATGTTTCGCGTTCTTTTTGAAGGTCATTGGGGTCACATTCTCCGATTTATGAGAAACCGCTGGATAAGTTGACGGTCATCTCTGGCATTAGAAGCTGCTCAACCTGGCTGGTTTTTGGTCGTTCCCAGTGTCTCCTGCTTCACCTCGTTCTTATGTACTGCTGTCTTAGAAATTGTGAGCCTGGAAGCAACCTGCTTCTCAGTGTAGCCTCCTGCCAGCAGAGCCATGATTAAACCAGAATTTTAAAATGCAGATTGTATTTTAAATATAGAGCGGTCCCTTAATGTAAACTGTACCTTTTTCATCCAAACTGTATATGATGTGGTATCAGAATCGGATTTGCCATGTGACATTTTTTTCTATTTGATGGAGTAACATGTTTGTTTTGAGAGAGATTATAAACACCAATATATGTACCAAACTAGTAGCCTGTGGAGTTTTATTAGCATGCTAATTAAACAGTGTGGTACTGCCCATGATCTGGCCTGGTAGAGGTCTCTGAAGCCTGCCTCACTGCTCTGTCATTGTTGGTTTACCTACTGGGCTACATATGTGATTCATTACGCCACTGTTAAGAACACAGCTGAAACATTTTTCAATCCATTTACGTCGACACCTTGCTTGATTCTAGAAGGACGATCATTACAATTTCTTATAAAGTAGAATATCTTCCAGTACGACACTTTCACCCATTTGTCCACGAATTGAGTTACTTAAGATGCTGGCATCCCACTGATTTTCTCACACTTAATGTTTCTAGCAGCATCCAAGTTTTTCATTTGTTTCTAAGCTTTCAATGCATGCCCTTTGTCCATGAACACCTGACCCCCCCGTGGTGTTTCTGGGAGTGGGGGTGGGGTTCGCCGATGACAGCCAGCCCTGACCTAGAATAACCTGAGAGCTTGGTTCTCAGCTGGCTCAAAGGTTAAGTGAGTTAATGCAGTTTCATCACTACGTATGAGATGTTACACAAAAAGCTATGTAATGGGGGTAAGCTTGGACCACAAGTGGGGGCTCTGAGGTTGCCTAATGGTTTAAGGCAAGTATGCTGTCTGAGAGGATCCATACTGATTCCCCCCACCCCACATTTAGCCTCACTTTTGGCTAATCTAAACAGTATGATCTTGCATGACCTTTGACTTGCACTGGAGTCTGCGAGTCGTATTTCACAACTGTTGGCTCGGGCTTGGAGGTCAGAATTGAGGGCAAAATCATGCCACACTCGCTTCCAGAAACTACTCTCTCCAGTGTTGAAATCAGGTGAACAGTTACAGCCTCTTCACCCTAACATGCTGCACATATATCACACGTAGCTCATGGTCCTGTAGCCTCCTCCTACCTTTAGAGGTGGTGAAGACACAGGAAAGATGTCAATGCTAGTCGATGTTTTTTTTTTCCCAACCATCAGACTTGGTAGCTAATTACAAGCCCTAGTTTCTGATCTATTTCATACTTGATGTCTGCTGCATGGGATAAAGTGACGGAAGTGATGCTCCGGGAAAACCCTCTTTAGCGACACCGAAACTTACTTTGAAAACAGGTATAGTATCAGAAGGAATGCAAACACCTGCTGGGGAAAGAGGTTTCCTCGACACAATTTAATATAACGTGTAATATCACACTGCACACTCACATACAGACGTACATGATGTCGTTTCTCTCCTGGCCTTATCTACATGTTGGGAGCGCAGACACACAGAATGGCTCTGAAGTCACCTTTCCCCCAGATAGAACACTCGCAGCCTCGAAGCAGAAAGGGACTGTTTCCATGGTGATGCTGTGACCTTATGACCGAAATGAGGCTGTGGGATAGACACTGGAACACAGGTGGAAAGGTGTTTAGCAGAAATAACTGATGCACGTATCTAATTGCTATCCTAAGCTATCTATTTTTCAGTTTGGTTTTTAATCACATGCTACGGTACGCAGTAAATTCCAGTTTGGGGAAAAAAAAAATTAACCTTGGTTCAGGATAAATTGTGAAAGTGGTGAAATGAAAATCGGGGCGGCATGGTGGTGCAGTGGTTAGCATGGTGGTGCAGTGGTTAGCACTGTTGCCTCACACCTCTGGGACCCTCGTGCCCATTGCTTCCGGGATAGGCTCCAGACCTCCCGCAACCCAGTAAGGATAAGCGGTTTGGAAAATGGATGGATGGATGGGTGAAATGAAAATGAGTTTGTTGCACAAAGACCCCCTAGGGGTTAAGTGCAGTACTTTACACTCCGTGACTGAAGTCAGAGCACTTGAACAGAAAAGTCACCAAAACAGCAGAATGACTTAAGATGAGGGGTATACAGGCTCTATGCACATGTGAGAAACATGTGAATTGTGCGGCAATGCCAAGATTTAAAATAACCTTATAAGATAGATGGGTTCAATATAACAAAATTAACCTGGATATTAAATTAAAATTTAGATCTGGATACAAAAAATTATCAATGTCTGGTTATTATCGATGCAAAGATATATTGGCGTTTTCTACTATAATTATTGTTAGAATCATTTTGTGTAAATAACTGAAAACTAGACTAATAAAGAAAATATGTTTACTGGTTTTATATAGGGGCGGCATGGTGGTGCAGTGGTTAGCACTGTTGCCTCACACCTCTGGGACCCCGGTTCGAATCCCCACCTGGGTCACATGTGTGTGGAGTTTGTATGTTCTCCCCATGTCGTCGTGGGGTTTCCTCCGGGTACTCCGGTTTCCC
>JAODJX010000042.1:10201790-10212955 GCA_026776945.1 Isichthys henryi
ATTGCTTCCGGGATAGGCTCCAGACCCCCCGCGACCCAGTAGGATAAGCGGTTTGGAAAATGGATGGATGGATGGAACCGATAGTAATTGCCACTTACAGTTAAGCAGGAAGAACTTGGGAAATATCCAGCTTCAAGCATCAGTTATGGAACTTGCTAAAGTAAAAATGACTGTCAGCAGCTCAACAATGTAAAGAAATTATCATAACCATGTTTCGAAACTAAGACTTACCCAAAGTCATTCCAGAGATTCCTCCATATTGATTAGGGCTGAATGATCAGCTGTGTCAGTATTGCACAGTGAAGCATGCTGAGGCTAATTGGAGTTACTAAATTGCCCGTTTAGCACTCCAAAGCATATGTCAATTAAATTTAGCTCGCCAGAAACATAAGTGTGCAGAAAGACAATCAAGAAAAATAAGCCTTTTACAAAATGCTTAAGTCATGACTTCCCAAATCCTTTTGCTTGCACTTCTTTTCAAAAACCCCAATCTCATAAAGAGGGAGAGAATCAAATTTTCTCCTCTCAGTCAATAAAACTAATAAACAAACTGTTTGTTAATTTTATTGACAGAGAGAGGAAAACGTGACGTCACTGTCAGTTCCACAAACCCTTACGTAAGTCATATTTTACATAAGTCAGACTAACCCTCCTATACCATCCCAGACACCTTATAGCTAAACATATAAGCCAAAAATATACTAGTAATACATACTAATGAATACAACTTAAATTAAAAGATAAAGTGTAAATTCACTAAATGGAATATGTTGCCTTTTTGCATTAACGCTTCAGTAAAGTCTATTTATTTAACATAACTTTTGCATAAATCCGGATTTACTTACGTCAGTTTTATGTCGAGAGCTGCCTCTATAGTCAAGCAGGCTTCAGAGAATTAAATATATATTCATAAACAATGCTGAGTTATTACACTAGAAAGCAAAGTTACAAAGGTTGTTTTATGGTAGTGAGTAACACTTTTAACTTTCCTTGATGACCCCTATCACACTGCGGTTGTTCAGCCAGTGCTCAGTGTTCCGCATGAGCCGTTGGTGAGCGAGCCTGAAGGACAATAATCTGGGTTCCATTTTACAGAACCTGAAACCGTTTTCAACACATCTGGGTCTCATACAGTACATGCAATGAGGTCTATTACGCATTTTGAAGTCCCTCACACAGTCCCTGACAGTCTGTAGGTTCTTATGAGATCTTACAGTCTTCAATTCAGCCTGGGGGTTCTGTAGCTCACTTCAGGCTCTTTTATAGGCTAAGGTTCATTGCAGTGGGTCATTTATTTGATTTTATGTGACTGAAGAGGCTTTGATTCCCATCTACCAGAATCCCTTTATGGCTGTTTCCTGTTGCACTCTCCTTAGGACGAGGGATTTAGGTTAGCGCATACAGGCCAAAAGATTACTGAAAGTGCCAGAGCTATGTTTTGCCCCCCCCATCACAATTGCCTCCCCTACTGCAGTATCAGTCTCTCTGGGTACCTTATGTACTTACTCACATAAAGGCTTCCCCGCCTACACCTCTGGGTTTAGTCCCTCCCCTAGCACTGAATAAGTTGAATTTGACATGACAGAACCCCTCGCTGTTTTTTTTTTTTTACAAAACTAACAGAGATGTCGGCACCACCATGTAGTCTGAAAACAGACAAGCTACTCCCCTGAATTCAAATGAAAATGAAACCTTAGGCGTTTACAGCTTTGGGTTACCCTCATTTTTGTCCCCGTTCCCGTGATTTTGGCGGGTGTGACTGCCATTCCTGACACAGTATCCTGCCTTCACTGGATTGCAGCGCAGCTGTAGAGGTCTGACTGAAATGCTGAAATGCCCACTGAAATCTTTCATGGAATCAATCAGTCGTGAGTGTGCTGTGAATTGATTATGTGTGGTACACACAGTACGCTATAAATCCAGAAAAGCTTAGGCCACAGACCTGGATAAGATGCTATCTTAGCACAGGGCACGCACAGAGGACAATTTAAGTAGAAAAATGCACCTAAACTGCTCATTTTTGGACCTCACAAGTGAACAAAGGGGAATATGTACATTCTAAACACACAGAGCCAGGGGCAAGAATTGAACCCATATCCATAAATGCATGAAGGTGATACCCACAGAGCCGCTATGTAATCCTTGCAGTTGATTGGTCAGAATAGTACTCAGACTGACCAATCACACAAAACGAACATTCTGACCAGCCTTCCACTCAAGTAAAGGTTTAACTCTCAAGCCACTCCTTGTTTCATCTGGTATAAAAGCAGACCAAACTCAATAATAAGTAACAAAGGATGTAACTTTTTGGCTGCCCAGTGATGTGTCTTTTTTATTAAATATATATATTTAGTTTTTATTAAGGATGATTGCATGTTTTCTGTGTGTTTGTGGGATGTTTCGTGGGTGTGAATGGACAGGTATATATTCTTCCTCAGAATTTCACCTGTACCTCTTTGTTATTTGGGAACACAGATGCCTCCACACTCTTGGGTCAGAAAATGAACAAGTAGACATCATAGTAGCAAGACCCTGAAAAGACGAATATCACCCTGCTGTAAGACGACTTCATCACCAAACATCTCTAGGATATAAATACCTCAAAGCTGCCGTCAGACATTCTGCCTCCTGTCCTTTCATCACCCGGCACTAAATCTTGCCAGGCAGGCCGACCATAACATCTGTTTACAGCTACACTTCCAACGAGGGCTCCAGTACCTCGGGATAATACCTCCACTTCCTTTTTTAAAATAAAAATGCAGGCCTCCAGTATATCTAAGTTTACCCCATTCCAAGTAAAGATAATTTAGAGAAGGGGAACCTTTTTCCTTAGGTCCAAATTCCATCAACGACACAAAGCCAATACCAGGATGGGCGGGGCCTTGCTAGTTTTTGCCAAGCGGGGAGGGGGTGAGGGATCGATGATGAGGTCTGCATTAAATTGTGTATTGGCCCACATGCAGACTACGGACTGCCAGTTCAGTACTCCTGATCTACAGCCACTTGTGAAATGCAACGTAACCCATGATGAAAAACTGTTTCCATGGCCAAACAAACCACAATGATGGAACCAGTAGCAGAATTTAACTAACTTCTTTTTTCAGCAAAGCATCGTTAAGCATGAAAAGGGGGCTAAATTATTTTAGCAGAAGTTAGAATAGGGCAACGAAACAGATGGAAAAGGGGGCTGAATTTCCTTAATTCAAACAGAGTGTAGCTGTTCTCCAGGGAGGAGTTATCAGTACGTCGGTACCTCATTTTCGGTTCGGTGTGCACAATGAAACAAATGGACACGTTTCTTGACACGGGTGGAACCTAAATTCAGTAGATGTCCAACATGAAAAAACTGTGAAAATGATTGTTTGGTTTAAACAGCCACTTCCCCTTCTTTTTCTTGTTGCATGGAAACCAGTATACGGACAATTCGCTAGTTTTTTTTTTACTTGTTTGTTTCAGATTGATTAAAACATTGAGGCACACAATATTGTGGCATTGGCTTGTGCCCAACTTGGCCCCAGACACTGTACAGTGTCACATGATTGAAACGTCACTTAAGAAGCGGATATATGGAGTATATAGAGTTTGCAGACAGACGGACAGGATTCCAGTCTACTTCAGATTACTTAAGACTCCGAGGTGCTGTGGACGTTCTTGTGAGGTTGTACGTCTTTATGTTTCGGTGGGGAGCACCTGAATGACATTCAACAACAGCGATCCATTGCAGTCCATCTCCGTTTACTAATATGTTAGAACACATTGTAAACTGCATCAGTAGCCAAAATAGTGGAAACACCTACTATTTTTGGCATTACGCTTTAAAAATTACTGCAGGATTATTGGCGGGAATGTTTATAAACAATCAAAGAATGTTTACAAACATACAATGACGAATAAATAAGTAACTGAAGTAACTGGAATAAAGTTCTGCAATCTCTAAAAATTGGAAGTGTTCCACAGTTTTGACCACTAGTATTCAGGGCTTGTGTGTAGTATTATAAGCCACTATACCACTAGTTATGACACCCGTGACTTGCACTCAGTGTCATGTTAAGTAAGAATATCATTTGTCCAAAATCAGAAATCAGAACATCACAGTGTCCACCTTAGCACCAACCCTCAAACATTATCTGTCATCATAGAATTAAGGTAAGTAGCATCAAGAAAGGACTTCAAGGTTCATGCACAAGATTAAGCAGTTTGTTTCATTCACAGCCTTACAATGGTCTTCCCATGTTAACAATCATGTAAACCGGCCTTTGTGGGACAAGACGCTTTGTGAAAGGAGGGATGACAGGTGCAGCAGTTACCGAGATGTAGGGCTGCTGCCAAGAATCTGTAGGCTCACGTTCCACATCCAAAACCTCGCTAAACCACACAAGAAAACAACTCACATTACAAACAGCTCAACACAACATGAACCAGCTATAATCACTGCTTGAGTGATTATATGCAGCGTTCTCAGAATCGCAAAACTATAAAATCCTTAAGTGAAGTATTAAAAGTATTAAAGTATTAAAGTACCTGAAAATTCAGAATGTGAGACTATAGATACTGTTTTAGAAGAATTTCATAAAAGTGAGCATATACTTTTGGGAAATTAATGTGCCAAATAAGCAAGTGAATTACATACATAGCGATCTTAAAAGCACAGATGTTCACCAGCTGGGGTGATCAAGAAGCAGATGACTGTCATTGGTTTTTACTATCTCCATGGGCATGGCTGCTAAAAATTTTCAGTGTGATTTTGGATTAGCTGTTGCTCAGTTGTATAAGCTAGCATTCGTGCTGTTCACATAGCAGCCGTGCTCACAAAAGCCCGTATCTCGATATTAAGCAGCACTGACTCGCTGTGTGTCACGGAACCCTCCCACCGGAGGTTCCGTGCGAATCTCACTGCACCAGGTGACACCGGTCTGCGCGTTCCCGGCCGCGCCGCCTTATCTCAGCATCGGCGTCGCGCCGAATCTCTTTCACGCGAACAGACAGTTTCACGACTGTCAGAGCGGCTCTGTGTCAAGAACAAACCAGGATGCCAGCGTAGGTTTAATACCATGTCAATGCGCAAACTCTAAGCTGGAGGTAAACAATGACAATGCAGAAGGGCAGCCAGGGGCGGCGTGCACGATCAATCCGAATGCGGCGCATTGAGTCGCAGGGAAAACTCTTTAATAGCCCTACATTTCAGAACTCTGTCCCTGTTTCCTCTCAGCCAGCTTATCTGACTAAGTGGAAGTAAAATACCATTAAAATGTGAGTGAATTGTATCATTGTAGCCATTACCAAAGTTAGTGTTTGGCCCCATACACAAGAAGGCTTTTCACTGATAGTGCTATACTGTCACTCACACACCTGGCTCTTGCAGACAAGCAATATGTAGCTCATATCAATAAGCAACAGAGTCGTTCCAAGCTAAAACACATTGTTCACCAAGCTGTAACCGGCCATTGGACTTCATATATACATATTACTATGAGTATATTAAAATTAATCTCCAACCAGACATACAGTCTTCAGTAAATCATTCTTTCCCTTTAAGATAACCCCTCCATCCATCTTCTAAGAGCTTATCTTACTCAGGGTTGTGCGACCTTTAATATTAAACATAAAATATTTCACCCTCTTTTACTGGTTAACCAGTCCACAACAAGATTAAAACAGTATTGACAGAGGTCCATAAAATGGTTTTTAAATCGCGCAAACGTTTAAAATACTAAATATTTATCCGTATGCAAGTAATAAATAAAGTCCAGGTGTTATAACATTTATGGTGGATCGCTTATCCCTTTTGCTGAAATGATTTAACTCTATTCACATTTGAGATTTACACACGTGAAAGCAAACTGGCGACCTCAACAAGAATGTGTTTGCTAAATCGGCCTTATGTAAGAATTCCTCTTCTACTACCTAAAAGTGCTTAAACTATATTAGTATTTTTATTATTAACAACACAACGACACCAATAATAATAACAATAATAATAATAATAATAATAATAATAATAATAATAATAATAATAATAATAATGATAGCAATAAGTCCAAACGTCATGTTATAATGCTGAAATTCACACATACCGCTCACTGGGCCACGGACGGTTCATGTGTCCAAACCGATCTGTCGCACAGTTGTGTCACATTATTAAGGCAGAGTACTGAAGTACTGTCCTCAAATTTAAACTATTTTAACTATTAATTTCAAGTGCAAAGACATAAAAAGCTAGCCAGTAATAAAATGGCATGATTTTAGGTGCAAGCGTTACATTTTGAATTGTTGGTGGGGGGAGGAATTTAAACACGTTCATTAACCGCAATCATGCCATGCAATTTAGCCAAACATGCGGCCGGTCGCTTAACAGCTAAAAGCAGATAATTAAACTTCGATCACTGGCGTTTATTCATGAGACCGGTATTAAGGAATAAAACGATTGAACATAGGAAAGTAAATGTGAATAAAATCTAAATTTAGGGTTTAGCTATTGTGTGGATATTTTTCCAAAACATGCAGGCTGACTGAAAATTTACCTGGCCGGATATATATTTTAAAGCAAACAGCATTATCGTTGTCATTATGCATCCTGGGATGCATCCGCTTTCCTGCATGAATCGATATTTCACTATCAGATTACCCCACCCTTCTGCGATCTCCCCGCGGCAGCACCTACCATTCCGCGCCAGCTAAAGCGTGACGACAGTCCTGCTCCGGTGCAACCGACGGTCCCCTTCAAAACATCCCGACGTACGACGGGCAAAACATCGCGATTGAGGGAGGGGGGAGAGGTGTCGCCAAAATCCTGCAGTGCACCAGCGGACACGAGGCGCTCGGTTTTTTAAAAACGAAATATAGGAGTAAAAGCGAATACGTCTCGTTGAATCGTCCCTCCGCTCACCGCCGGGGATCCATTGTGGTGCAAGATGCTGGCCATACCACTGCCAATTTGGAAGCTACCAGGGAGGAAAAAAAAGATAAAGAGGGGATAGGCAAAATGGTTACTATGGAAACCGAGGGGGCGGAGGCATCCTTGACGTCAGAGTCCAAAAACAGCAGCTGGAAGAAAAGGGATTTCTGTGCTGAACTACTCACCCATTGTCCACCTCTTACCACCTCTGTGAGCTGTTTTCCGGCTGGATAAAATGCATGTCTTGATCACACAATCATTGAAATGAATCATTTTGAATTATGAATCAAATTATCCTCATTGTTGCCCGTCCATCACTGCTTGAATGAAGCTCTCCATTCATGTGATAGTTAGATGATACCATTATGCCTTGAATGATTTATGCACAATTGGCGTTACAAGTACTTAAAAAGGCAATACCTCAAACTGCTCAGTGTAGAAAGCGCTACTCTTATCTACCTTCTTGTTAATGGTGAAATGACTTACCTGCTCTGTGCTCGTTACAGCACATCGCTGGGATTTCAGTTCTGCTGATCGGGTGTGTTAAAGGCTTGGGTCTGTAGGGAATAATACCGCACTAATTGTTAACAAAGAAAGAATACGAATGAGGCGTGTAAATGCCTAGCCGACTATTTTCCCTCATAATATTCTTTGCAGATGCGTAGTAAATAAGGAAATGGATTATAAAAAAATGTTAACGGAGTCTGTTGTTTTTCTAATATCCTAGTGAAATACAAACAAACATTTCGGCCAGGTATCTTCCCGCCTCTCGATTCACACGTCAGTAATCGCTGTAGTAAAATGCAACTCTAGCCACAAAATCGCAGTGAGTTTTTATTTATTAAGGCGGTAAGCTAAAAACGTGTTTAGCGGAAATGTAAATTATTCACATTTATATCATTGATTTAACTGTTCTAGAATTTTTCACGATTACATTTCTGTCCCTTTTCGTGAATACTTTCCACGTGTTTTCCTGTGTCAGTCTGCGTAGATTACTCAAAAGGTTTTAATTGTCCATCAATATCAACTGGGAAAATGGTTATGGGAAGTTCAAATTGTACTTCAGTGTGGTTCTTCCAGATGTTATTTTTTTCCTACGGAAAGAGCATATTTACATTTCTGGGTTAAACTGAATATCAAAATAACTGATGCTGAGTGAATATGCATAAATGTCTCTGCTTCGTAAACGTAGCACTTCTGTGTCTAAATAAGGCGGTTATTTAATTTTCAAAACCATATAAAGAGGTTTCTATTTCTAATCCTATTGCTAAAGCATTAAACAGGTCCAACATATGCAGTATTGCAGTAACATTTTTAGTAGCTACTGAATTACTTGAAATGGTGAAAGTACTATGGTTTCACACCTATGCAAACAGCCTGACCTTAACATCAAAGGTCTCACGGCTTGTGTGTCTGTTTTGTGTGGCCTGGGTAGATGGTAGCTCAGTGGCCAACACTGTAGCCTCATGCCTCTGCCACAGTGTTTCCCAGTCCACTCCTCAGGCACCCACAGACAGTCCATGTTTTTGCTCCCTCCTATGGAGTAAGAATGTGGTCTGTGTGGCAGGGCGCAGGGAGGGAGCAAAAATGTATGTGGTCTGTCTGACAGAAAGTAGGGAGGGAGCAAAAATATTGATTGTCTGGCAGGAACCTTGGGTGGAAGCAAAAATGTAGACTGTGGCAGCAAAATTGTGGTCTGTCTGGCAGGGAGCTGGGTGGGAGCAAAAATATGGACCATCTGTGGATCCCCAAAGACCGAGTTGGGAAACACTGTTCTAATGTGTAAATCCTGCCCCTAGCATGTGCAGTTTGCAAGTTCTGTGTTTCCACCGTTTCCACCAGGTACTCCAGCAAACTTCTTCGATGGAAAAACATACAATTAGAAATTGTTGCACATAGTGTGTGAGCATGTACCTTGAAATGGAGTGCCATCCTCTTCAGAGTGTCTCGTACCTCATGGTTAATGCATCCTTGCAGTAGGCTTACCTTATCTTGTGCTGGATAAGTTATGCTAGTTGTTTTACAGCTTACATGTCATGACATGATAACGTGTCATTTATTTATGCTTACAATGACAGTAAATACGTGCAAACAAAATAATATTCAAACACTTATCCTGATTCCAGGCTATGAATGCACATCATATGCAAAAGTAGTGCATCCCAAGTTATTAAATGTGATAGAGAATGACATTTTTCTGAACATTTTATAAACAGCTTACAATTGCAGGGATTGCAATGATGAGGGCAAAATCATTATTCAAATAATAATAAGCTGTTAAGGTGCGCATTAGTCATTCATTTAATAGAAAACATGAATTGAAAAAGCCATTTCCTGTATAATGCAAGCAAGACATTAATTGTCTTTTCATATTAATCACCAGAGCTGGTGACTCTTGTGTGTAGCTACAGCTAATCCAGCATATGCAGATATTTGTTGTCACTTGTGCTTCTTTGGCAGAAAGAGCAGTTTATTTTGTTGTGACGGAAACGCCTTTTTTCATCCAATCATCATTGTTGAGAGGGGGCAGCATGAACCGGGCCACTGAATTGCCAACAGGATTTCCACTATAGCGTCAGGAACAAAGTATTTCTCATGGGTCAGGAATTCTTTGGCTGGGAATACAGAACACCGAATGGTGTCAAAAACAAGCAGCTGTTTTATGTGTTTCTGACAGATGTTCATAAGACAGCACTTTTGTAGTGAATTGTGTGGATAACTAGAGCTTATGCTATACTCCCAATATGATTCATCTGATGGGCCCTTTGTAAGTCTTCAAAAGTAAATAACCGCCTAAGAACTCAGATCGCTGCCATGTGCTGTGACTTGGAGACCCCTAGTGGCAATGAAGTTATTTACATGCATCGCAGACAAACGCAAACACAGTCGGCCCACCATAACCGGGGGACTGGTTCCAAGACTCCCCACGGAAAACAAAATTTCAAATTTAAAAGTCCCTTACATAAAACAGCACAGTATTTGCATATAACGTACGTACATCCTTCCGCAAACTTTAAATCATCCTTAGATTACTTCTAGATTACATGCCTAATGCATTCACGTTGTAAATGCTATGTAAATAGTTGTTATATTGTACTAGTTAGGGAATAATGACAAGGAAAAAGTGTGTTCAGTACAACCACCATTGTACACAAAGAAAACATAATTATAAACAGGGAAAATATAAATTCAGTCTCTCTCTCTCTCTCTCTCTCACACACACACACACACACACACACACACACGCAGGTTTGTAATTGTATCTTAATGGGGACTCTCCATTCATTTCTATGTGGAAAACTCTAATCCCAACATGACAACCTTAACTCCTACCCAGCCTTATCCTTAACCATGAGTAACCAAACAAAATACGACACTTTTGGAATTTTTAGTTTTTTGATTGCATTAACAACTCTTTGTGAGGACATGAAAAATGTTCCGCACAATGTCATATAAACATAATCCACACACAAACACACAAAGTGTGTTTAATTTGCATGGATTCAGAGTAGGTGCTCAGCACGTGGCAAATTCGAGTTTTGCCTTTTTTTAAAAAAAAAACTGTCTGGATTTTTTTCCCAATCATTTTTGATCTGAGGCTAGTTGCATCCGCGAATGCGGAACCCGGAGGACTGACGCTATATACCAAATAAGGGGTAGTGCATGCAATTTTAGAAGATTAATTATGGACTCCCTGAGAAATGTGGTAATTGATATATGTTATAGCAGATGGTATAGTAGCTAAAGGGTCAGCACTGTTGCCTCCCACAACAAAGCTTGAGACTTTGATTGAGAAAACAAATTCATTTGAACACCGTTTGCCATTTGAATACATTTACGCAGGGTTGCCAACTGACGCGTCTGGTGTGACACTCACGCTCATGCAAGAAATCTTACGGCAAATTTATATAATTCCATTATAAACCTTACATATGCTACATCGAAAGCCTAGAGGCTAATTATAAGGTAATAAAACTGTTACGTAAATGTAAATAAGTGTGCAGACTTGAAAATCGAATTGAAAATCTCACTCCAGCCAGTTGACTAAAGTTGGCAGCCCTGTTGTACGTCACGGACGGATGTTTTTCGTAACAAATTCACAAACAGCGCTCAGTCATTAGAAGGTGATTATTTGATTTCCCTGGTAGAGTGACGATTTCGGGTTGGATGAGAGAGGGAATGGTAATTGCGGACAGGACACATGGGTGAGAAATTGCAGCAAGAATATGGATTATTTTCAAGGTAAAGAAATGGTAAAATAGATAGAGGA
>JAODJX010000042.1:10265693-10296633 GCA_026776945.1 Isichthys henryi
CTGCGATGGGCTGGCCCCCCATCCTGGGTTGTTCCCTGCCTCATGCCCCTTGCTTCCGGGATAGGCTCCGGACCCCCCGCGATCCAGAAAGATAAGCGGTTTGGAAAATGGATGGATGCATATTAAGATTCACAAAATTTAAATTGTTCAGGCACTAAAGTTAACAAGTTGATTCAAATAAATAATAATCCTAGACACTTAAACAAGCTGTCGTCATAAATCATACATTAATTAAATGTATAAGCTTTAATTAAAATGGGCACGGAAACCTGTCCTCTCATTCACATCTTTGTGCACTATAGTATGACATGCCTTGTTTCCATCTGATTTTTAGAGCATTAAATCAGTCTGGACCAGGACAATGTCAATTTTTCTATATAGTTGGGTACCTGGCGTGTACTGAGAAGTTGATATTTGCCTGGCACAGAGAGGTGTAAGGTATTAAGGACTGGCTAAGGCAAGTAGCAGGAAAAAATCGGAGGGTTACTGTTCTGTTCGCAAAAAAACCATAAATATCACCTGGATGGGGTAACGCTCTCCGGTCACATGCGATGCACAACTCATAAATCAGGAATGCGTGGACGAGAGCAGTTAGTCAACTGGTGCAAATTGATAAACTCATTGAAGAAAAAGCCAAACAATTAAGGCACTTGCCATGAGTAGCCTAGTGAATAAAGATATGGACTTTGTGACTGAACAAATGCAAGATGTTTTCAAAATCAGTCACTAAATTTATCCCGTTGACCCATGTTCCCTATTTAAATTCTATTATACAGGCCAAGATTGTGTAATATTACACAATCTTTAAATCAGTTTGAAACTCAATGTCGTGGGGGTTTTAAAAAAATATTAAGTATTAAAAAGGGGTATTAAAAGGTGTTAAATTTAATTTCTGGATTTCGGTATATACCCTGGCATGCATATGTGTGTGCGAGTTCAGCGGAACTCGGTCCGATTCAGTTCCACGGAGGGACTACTGATAATTTAAACTTGCTGATCGCCTTACCACAAGCACCGGCAATAACATGGAGGTTACGCGAATTGCAGAAAAAAAGGATTAGATGGAATTATTTTTGTACCTCAATAAGATCGAACACCTTTTGCCTGCGTCCCCACCCGGTGCTGGCGGTGATTATCCCAGCGCACCGGGATAACATTACATCGTTTTTTTTTTTGTATTCTGTGGGAAATGCATGATCAATCCGCTGGCAAGATTTCTTTTTGAACTATAAGCATGTCGGACGGATAAGCAGAATCAGCGGCCTCTACTTTCACGTAACGATACACGCTAACGATGACGATACATAGCTGCCCTAAGTTATATAGAGTTAATGCCCACCTACCAACCAATCAGAAAACAGAGTTTGTTTCACGTGGTCCCGCTGCAAGCAAGCTGTTACATTGATACGCGGCGCATGCAGAGTTAAAAGAAGGTGGGGGTGAGTAAGATGATGAATGCGGTAAGCAGGGATCTGAAGTGTCAGGCATTGACCGTGAGGCACACGCCGCGCCCCTAACAGACGTAACCTCGCTCCAAACTTCTGATGAACCTTGAGAGTCCTGGTAAAATAAAACGCCGAATCCCGTTATGTATGATTAAGATGGATCCCCTAGTAGCTAACTAATAGCTAACAAAACTTAATCAAATAAAAGATTAGTGCTGTAATGTTTAATATATTCTTATTGTTGTTGAAAGTGATTTAAGAACATATTGGTATCGAAAAAAGTATTTGTCTCGTCGAGTTAGTAAGGAGCGGGGAAGCAGACAGAGGAATCCAGGGATTCGGGGCAACGAGGGATTTATTTGGCGGAAACACGCTTGGGAACACGGAACAGGCATGGATAACTAACTGACGTCAATTACCGGCCATGGGAAACATTTACAGAAACTGACTTACACGCACAAAGCAGCAAATAACACGACTAGAATCAGCTGATAACACTGGGATTCCACACGGGGTAGATGAGGGGGCGTGGCACGCGGGAGGATCGGCGCGATCGGGGCATGACAGTATTTTTCGGGAACCGGTGTCGAAATCAAGGTATCATTCTGGTGCTGGTATTGAAACGATAAAAGATAAGTTCTGTCATGATTAATATATTCCTATTCTTGTTGAAATTGGCATTTGAACGATTTGAGCGTTTGAACGATGTCCAGTCCTAGACTTACTTCTATTTATTTTTAACTATTAAAGGTTATGTTGTGCCATTATATTTGCATTGGCTTTCATTGCTGGACCATATCCAAGCAAAAGTCCAAGGACCTAAACATTTCCACAGACATCTAAACAAAAATATGACTTTTTATAATGTTAACATTATATGATGATTTCCAGGCAGGAGCCCAGGAAATTAAAGGGTTTGGGCCACTAAAAATTCACTCCAGTATGATGTCAGAAAGTAATTTTCCTTCTAAACAGACTGGTCCAAAGATGTTTTCATCTTTACATTTAACACAGAACATTACTCCTATGTACGTTTGGTGACATTTTTTGACACATTTCAGGCAGGAACTGAAGGGATTTTCACATTCATATCCACCTGGGACTATAGCTCACATGCACACATGTGGGGGACACACACTGGCGGGGGGTCTGGGGACCCTCCCCTAGATGCCGTATGTGTATTCTTATATCGATCCCCCTCACATTTAGTGCTGGTGATGCCCATGCATACACATTGGGTGCCATTATGTGATGATTTCCAGGCAGGGGTTCAAGAAATTAAACTCTTTGAGCCAGTGAAAACTCATTTCTGGATTACAGTTTATGTCTACAGGTGATATCACTTGATTCCTGCCTGGTTCAAAGCTGATTTCACTTTCAGGTCCACCTGAAAATATAGCTTACTAAAATCTGAAAAGATAATGACTTATAGGATATTATCTATGCATGATTCTGAAAGAAACCTACTTTGATTGTGATGAGATATTTGTATGTAAGGTTCTAGATATATTCAACAAATATAGACCAATAGGATACAGCAGAAGGTGTACTAATAATATATGTTTTTAAATAATAAACGTATTTTATGATTATTGTATTTTACATTAGTAGACAGACACATCTTACCCACTGGGGTTACTTTAGGGTCAAATGTTGGTAAACAAAAGGGGTTGGCTTTCCAGAATTGATCTTAGCAAATAATGAACAGGATAACGAACAACGTAAGTAAACAATGAGTGAGGTTTACGTGCGTTTCCTGAAACCCTTAGTTGTTACAGAATTAACAAACAAACTTAAAGTACTATTTTTTGGCTCCTCCCCAGCTTCGAAAGATCCTCCCCAAAGTCAAAATGTGTTTCTGCACCATGTTTTCAACCGATTTATGAATTTAATTTAATAATCAATTAAATCGTTAATTCTAAAGTCAGTTCTGAATTGTGCACAACCCTGTTGTGTACTCAAATGGCACAGTGTGTACTTACTCAATAATCAGAGACGGAAGCATTCTGAAATAGCTCACGTCAATCACTTCCATCAACGGTGCCCATCTTTGTTTCGGTGGCTCGTCCAAACTGACTTTGACGATCGGTGGCGCAAAGTCTGCATAACAGCACGCAGCCAGCGTTAAGGGAATTAAAGCGAGAGAGCACTTCATAGTTTCCTTACAAGTTAGTAATGAATAGTAGAGATGGCAATTTCGGCACCCTGGATCAATCTTCCCGTTTCAATGCAAAGAACTTCTGTTGCCCACCGACTTGAAGCTTGGAGCCGAGCCCGCTTTTATTATGCAATATCACGTGACCGATGACATCTGACATGAGGGAGGCTGGGTTTCCATCACTTCATTATAAATTGTTTTGGATAAAAGCATCTGCCAAATGTATAAATGTAAACAATTACATTCGTATTATTTATTATTCTGTACTGGCCAGGTTTGCATTGCTCCAAACATGTCATACCGCAATAACACATCCTCAAGATGCTAAATATCTTCATTGGCTCCACGAGACTGTCAACTCAGCAAACGTGCCCCTTTAGGGGGCACTGTGGGCTGAAAATTGGGGCAGCCCACTGTGGGCCCTATTACTGATGTGAAATGTGGGGTACGAGTGGGCCCAACACTATCGGACCTGGGTGTGTAAATTGTCTGTTTGCACAAATCAGTTTTAAACTTGTGAAAATCATCCCGCAAGCACAAAATCTTGCAGGCACAAACTCATCTTACAAGCACAAAAACATCATTTACAGACAAAATGTTTTTTGACCTTTAATCCATGCCATACCTAGACACACAGGCGCACATGATGCATTCCGTTCATCAAGAAAGATGGCTGACGAGAAGAATTTGTAGTATATCGTGTGGCTGCACAAAGCTGAACTGAGTAGCATATTAGCTAGTTAGTTAGTGTGAGCTGGCCCACAGGGAGCCTGTGTGGGTTTTCTGTGGATAAGCCTAACTGTGGGGGGGCTCCAAAGGGCAAAACTGCTGTGGAATTGCACGTGGGATTAGTCTGGGTTTACCCTGCCCACAGTGGGCCACAGTAAACACACACCTGCCCATGCAAGGCCCAAATGGGCATGTTTGCTGGGTCAACATTTTGGGGAATTAACGTTCTCTCTCCCCAGCACTTATTCCTGTTAGTCGCATCAGGTAACGTCTGTGGCTTGCAGCCAAGCCTCTATGTAGTAATTGGTTTATAGGCTGCAGACATCACAGCTAAGAGGTGCTGAGGACCAATAAACTCCCAGAATGCTGAGGCACTGCATCTGAAAGTCAGCACTACTGAGTCTGGAAATGCAGAGGGTTACACACGTCTATACAGCCATATGGAAAAGCAGACCTGGCTGCCATACAGTTGCTATATCCCATCCAGCACCAGACGTCCGTGGGACATTATTTTTTTAACTAAAATTGGTCACCCTGTCATGACCTTTCTTTAGACGAAAAAACAACGATTGAAAATTGGGTTGTTTAGTTAAACTGACTTGGTCCTTATTTTGACCTAGTCATTTGTCAACGTGCATGAAGAATGCATTGAAAGAAATAAAAGTTAAAACATAGAATTCAAATAGGTATATAGTAGATACACGGTGAGAAATATATAGTAAATATAATTAAATATATTGCATAAGCAGGGTGAACTCTACAGAGTGTTTTGAATGAACACATGTGAAGGCCATTTCAGAGTCCAGCGATGTTGTGTAATAATGCACATTTAACTTACTTCAGAGCCATAGAAAACACATCATCAGCTTTTCACACACCTGGAAATGTTAGGAGGACTCAGAACCGCTGTGGTGGATTAGATAGATGGTGGCCTGTGTGGTTAGAGAGGGCTGATGTGGGAACTTAAGCTTAGATGACCAAAGAAGAGGAGCCAATTGCGTCAAACTCCCATTTCACAAGGTGCCTGAATATTACATCTCAATGTCATCCAGTCAGGTTACCCATTTACAAGCTATAATGGCCTGTTTGGCAAAGCTTACACTGTTATGGTTGAAATTATTACAACTTAAATCAGAAACGGACTATTTCAGTATATGTATTCGCTGGTTGTAGGGGTTTAATTATTGTCTGTATTATGCATTAGTAAACCAGTGGTTCTAAAACCCTACCCATGAAGACCTCTCAGTATGTTTATATTCCAGATTAAGTCACTAAACTTAGACATTTATTGTTGTTTTGATTTAACTTGCATATGATCAGGTCTGGGAACCAGGTTTAGAACAAGAATAACTAATACAGTGATGCTGTTTTATGTCAAATTACGATAACAGACTTGCTGATTAATAGAAGTGTATTACCTTCCTAAATCATCCACAATTGTACTCAAGTGTATGTTACTCTGGATAACACAGCAGACTAAACTAATACATTTAATTGCTTTTGTACATGAAGTGATTAACCTAGATCCATTTTAACCATCACGGTTTGGCAGTGCAATGTTTTTAAAGAGGAATAACAAGCTGAATATGTAAAACTTATATTCCAAAAAGCATCTGCTTTGTTCTCAATGCTAAACATATTTTAGTATAAAGCTAAATAAGTTAATTACATAAAATAACAATCTAAATAAAGGCACATTTTAGTTTGGAGAATTATCTGTTTTAAGCTTGTCCCTGATTGGGGCTACTTAACATAATAAGGATGTGGGGGGGTAAGGTAAGATTTGCTGGAAATGGGATGTGAGTCCGTAACAGGGAAAAGCATCAATTCGTTAAGAGTCAAGGAAGATGATGAGTCACCACTACATTTTAATGGTGTCTTCTGTTTGGGTGTGACAGACATCAAATGAATAACGGAATGAGAAATCACAGTATCCAGTGACGAGTACTCATAACCAAAAATCCTGGTATATGCATACATAAATGGTAAATGGACTGCATTTATATAGTGCTTTTTCCAAAACGCTTCACATATTATGCCTCACATTCACCCATTCATACACTCATTCACACACCAGTGGCGGAGGCTGCCATGCAAGGCACCAACCTGCTCACCGGGAGCAATTTGGGGTTCAGTGTCTTGCTCAAGGACACTTTGATGGGGTCAGGAGGAACCAGGGCTCGAACCTGCAACCCTCCGGTTGCCGAACAGTAGCACTACCTCCTGCGCCACCATCTTCCCCACATACATCCAAACTTTAGTGTGAAAGTTCAAATTTAAATAATAAAAAAAAAATCATACCCTTTCTTTGAAAGGGCCTCATATTTAATTATGTGATGAAAATTAAGTATGGGATGAAAGACTGAACAGGATAAATAGCTGACTGTTACAATAAGTTAAAATAAGTCTCTCAAGATCAGAATTGACAGATATATTCCTTACACTGAATGTTTCTGGTTGTTCTTTAAGACTGACAGAGCTAGTAGAGCTTGTTCAAAATACAGGTTTTGAATCCAGCTGTTATTCTGATATGTTGTACTTTTACAAATTCATATGCTGGGGTCTGTGGTCAAGTACTTTGGATTAAGAACTCAGTGGCACAATAGCTGGGTTTGAACATACAACCTACAGGTGAAAACACCTAAGGAAAGCAGCCTACATGCTGAACTCATCCTTATCATAGGAGTGAAACTCAATCTGTCATGCATTTTTTGACTGCGGGACACATCTGTAGCTGTTCCCACAGGAGGCTATGGGTACCACCCTGACTACATATGAAAGATCTAAAGCAAAGGTGTCTTATCTAATCTGCAAAGGGCCGGTGTACATGCGGGTTTTTAGATTTCTAATTAGAGGACTGATTGGCTGAAGAGTCCTCACTCCTGGGTTTGAACATATGGCCTACAGGTTACCCCAAAAACCTACATACACACCACCCATTTATGGATAATATTGGACACTCCTGACCTAAAAGGTGTGCTCGTGTGCCTGGGGGGGGGAGGTGATTTAAATTCTGCTTCCAAATTTAGAAGCTTTAATAATTAAGCATACAACAGAACATAAATTAAATTGTATGAATCTGCTGCAGAACTAGGAATAATACTTCTGAGTGCTAGTCAGGCTTGAACATTTAGTCATTAGCACATTGGAAAAAGCTCATTTAAATATTTAAAATTCTTATATCTTTGTCCTGCGGATTCCAGGGAAACTTAGAAAGCATTCTTGTGAAGGTGGAATGATTTTTAAATGGAAAGTTACAGCCCTCTGCTGATGAATCAATGGCAATGCAATTCCTTCCAGGGTAAATCGGGCTGGAGTCAGGCAATGTGTATGTAGGCGATAGTGTTAGATACCTAAAGGTTTATACGAACACTAAAGATTTACATTATGTTACATTATACTGGCAGTCTTCTAAATGTATATACTGACATGGGAGTACAACTCCGGCACATACGAGGGATTATACATCTTCAACACCTCGTGTATGAATAACACCACATTTTAACAAAAAGGAATTAACCAAATCACAGATGGTATCAACTTAAACATTTGCTTTTATTTCATGTAAATACACTAAAAATGCTTACAAAGGCATTGTAGAAACATTTGTGCAGTGTAAATATCAAAAAAAGGGAAAAGAAAATGAGGATTTTGCACCCAATGACATGAAGAGATTGTCAATTCAGCAGCAGTAGACATTTCTCAAAGGAAACAAGATGCTATTGACATTTCTTATCCAATCAGAAGGCTGGCATGCAGTAAGACAAAGTGACGTGTTAGTGGCTACTGTAATATGCATACAGCCAACTGACGTACATGGGTGCTTGGTTTGGCACTGAAGTTCCGCCCAAGAAAGAGCTTCATTCTCTGTTTGTTCCCAAACAACCTGGGTGCACCACCTGAATATTTTATTTACAAACAAACCTGTTCCAATGGTAGGGACACCCCCATTCCAGTTGGTTTTAATGGCTTCCCAAAGATGACACTCTGGCACCAAGAGCCCACAAATCAGAGAACAGATAAGGGTCTTTTACAATTTGGTGACAAACAATGCTTAAAACAGTTGTCTGCTCCCTTAAATACGTCTGATGTAGATCATTATGGCATTAAAAAAAGTACAAGTTTAACCCTCAGGAGCTGCAGCTGACCAGGGGGGTAAACCATTCCCATGACACTGTGACCCAAACTGACAAGTTACTTCTCCTACGAAAAGCAGACACTGTAAAGATGCATCCCTCCCCAGAAATCTGCTCCAAGGTCCAACAGAAGAAGCACTGTGCTATGTCTGCACAGAAAGGTCACTCTGATTGTGGTATATCCTGCCATACTGAATCTGATTGGAGACCAGGTATTTCAGCCCTGTGCAAGTCCCAGGCACAGAATACATTTACACTGAGAAATAAAGAATTAACAAAAAAAAAAGAACAAAATTAAAAAAAAGAATCTGCTCAAATTACAAAACATCGTTATAAAATGTTTTACATTTTGTATTGCTTAAATTGCTTTGTAATACTGAGTGTTTTAGTACATATTATGGCAATATATGCTTTAACCAGATATTTTGTGTAGTAAAAGCAATACAGACTTCATATGCCTTATACAAAAAAAACAAAACCAACTAGTTCTTGACCCATTGACCCATTCTGTTAGCAGTGGAAGCCATTTGTGATAAACTGATGTAAACACTAGAGGGCGCATCTGCACACCAAGCCTAAGGCAGATCCTCGGACTGTAGAGTAAACAAAAGCTAAGCCCCGCCTCTGAGTCCTCTTTGGTCAAGCCCAGGGGATCAGAACCAAAAGGTCAGGGACTAAGGGAGTGGTCAGCCCAACACGGGCTGGTGGCTCAGAACTGGCTCTCTATTACCTTTGGGCCAGAGTGTTCTTCCACCCACTCCAACAATTCAAGTCACTGAGGATATAGCGAACCAAATAACCATAGTTATGTTATTAGGCAAGGCCACAGCTGGCTGGGCTCAGGGTGTAGTGACTAAGTGAAGGCTGCTGGCCAATCGGGCTTCCCCACATCAGCTGAAACTGAGTAAGGAAGAATCCAAACACTACTCTCACCCCCAACAACCTACTCAAAAAAAAAAAAAAAAAAAAAAAAAAAAAAAAAACGATGCTTTATCACAACTGGCTTCATTAATGGCCTCCATTTCCTAAACAGCAGCAAGCATCTTTCCCTGTTAGTTTTGTGCTTGTTTGTCCCCCTCAAGCAAATTAATACCATGGATATAGGAGAGACCCAGACTATAGATCAAGAGTAAATCAAAGAGGGTTTCTACCAAGCATACATACTGACTAGACTGCACTGAAAAGCAGCGTGTCCAGAGGGTGACGACATTAGCAGCAAAAATAGGTATGAAAATTAGTGAAGCCAAAAAAAAAAAAAAAAAAAAAATGCATTTATCTACTTGGAATCGCATCCCTGAAATGTGGCACCCAAATAAATGTAGAATCCAATAAATGCACTGACCCTTTTGTGCTCTGACACTGAGCACAACACACAAGTTCAGTAACTTTTAAACAATGTTTGGGCATTTACAGAAACAATACATCTTAAGCTTAAAATGTTACTTTTGTCACCGTGGCAGAAGAACCAAGATCAAAATAGGAGTCTCTAGCTTCATGCCTGTTTTCTATTCAGGTCAGAAATCACGTCTGATTCAGTCATGCGGATGCGACACTGGACTATGCAGTACCCACGCTAACCGCTAGAGGCCACCGGCACGCCACACAGAACAACAGCATAGGCATGGCAGCAACGATGCTACGTTGTAATCGCCGTCATCATCAGCTAAGAGTCGCAATTTGACATAGGTTTGCCACAAAGCTTTACACAAGCTTGTGGATTCAGGTGGGAAAAGCTCCCTCTTAACAGGCATAGTGCAAGAGACAATTTAAGGGCAAGTAACGAAAAGACATTTGCGCCAGAAATTACAAGTGCGTTTGGTTCCCAGTCTTGCACTGCTAGAATGGGCACGCTGATTAATCCAGTTCCCCCTGCTTGTAACACATGAACAGACACTGTTTCATGGAAATTAGGTAGCTATAAAAGGGTGTTTGCCATTTCATGCTGAAACTGACATAACTTCCACAGAGCTTCCACCAACGGCGCCTCTGGCTAGATGGGAGCTTCCGTTCACTGGGCTGCTGCCATGTGGAGATAGTGCTTTAGCTCCAGGCCTCTGAAAATGCAGTCCGGTGCAGGTGTCGATGTCGCAGGCTGATGTGGGATCAGAGCGACTTGCCGCGGTCTGTGACGCGGGGAGGAGGTACGTGCGTGTTTGTGTTGTATGCGTGTGTGTAGAGGGGAAGTGTCAGTCTAAGGCATCATCGATCACAGAGTGCTGTTAGCCAAACAGCAGGTAGTGGCCATGCACAGCCTGGCACAAGGGACCAGCGGTCAGTGACGTCACACGACTGGGCAGCATCGCGGCTGTCAGCATTTATGGGAGCTTCCCCCACCGCCCCACCCTCATCCCAAAAACCACACCATAGCCTCTTGAAATGATACAAAACCCACGTCCCACCCCCAACCCCACCCCCAGACTCCATCTCCATCAGCACTCGGGTGTCTCCACCTGCGACATGGCGATGTAGGAGCCGTTGCGCAGGGACTGGCTTGCGACGGTGACGTGGTCATCCCGCTGCTCCTCGGGCTTGGAGCTGACTTGAGTGTAAGCAGTGTCTTCCTTCGCATTCTGCAGGAAGAGCAGCAAGTTAGACATGAACAGTCCGGAAGCCTACCACAAAATTTTGTTTTGGGACATTATAATTTAAGTCAATAATGACTAATAAAAATAAATAATAATTCAACTTCTATAAATATATAGAACATAACAGAGGATGAGTTAAAATGGAAAAAAGCTGAAACGGATAAAACTTGATTCAGTTAAATATGAAAATGGTCAATTAGAAATGAGGGCAAATGAATGGCAAGTAAAAAAAAAAAAAAAAAGAAACTTTCAAAGAAATAAGACTTACAGGAAAAGAACGAAAAGCCTCGGAAAACTCAATACGTTTCACTGCGTTCTGAACAAAAAGAGGGAACAAAACAAAGGATTAATCGTAATGCACAGAAAAAGAGGTTAGTTGTGCATACTGGCTGAGAACAAGTCCATGGCACTGAGCAAAAACTTAAGCACCAACTTATTCTAGCTGATCATCCGCCTTCAGGAGAGGGGTGTTAATAGTGCTAGAGATGAGACCACCTATATGAAGTCTGCATGAAGAACAAGGCTGTGAGGGAGGAGAGACCAGGGAAAATTCATATTCTGGACCATGGTTTCATTTAATCCTTATTTATGATCACCACCACCACTGATAATATTTAAAAAGTAATACTGTATTATGCAAGCTTGGTCGTAAACGTTGTCATGAGATAATAAAAAAGGACAGAAGGAAGACAATCCTTTAATGTCAAGCATTTGTATTTCTGTCAAATACCCAACACTATATTAATGCTAACCTGACCAAATTTTCATGTGAGCGACTCATCGGGGTGAAAGGTGTTAAAATTTGTGTAAGACTTCTACTATAAATTTTTAAAAAAAAAATCAATGAGATTTCTACTAGCTCTCTCTTTGAAATGCACATACTGTAATTAGGGTCTCATGCGGTTTTTGTCTGTACACACGTTGTCCTTGCAGCAGATTTTTGCACTTTTTGCTTAATGGCCTTAAATGTTTCAACCGTAACTAAAGCCTACTTCCACCAGGGTAAGGAAGCTTTTGCTTCACCTCTGCGTTATAAGCAGTTTTAAAACCAAATCGGGATAGGAAAAAAAAAAAAATAAAAAAAATAATAATAATAATAATTATTATTATTATTATTATTATTATTATTATTATTATTATTATTATTATTATAAGTAGTATTTTTTCTAGTACTGAAACCAGACAAACGTAAAGCCGATAATGTTGTGTACGAGGTGGTGATGATACCACCAACTGCTTTTTATGTGCACTATATAACAGTCATTTTACGAATTTGGGCACACAACCACCCATGAGAATTACATCTTATACCCCCGAAATGGCTACATGCGTTATTTTATTAATTGTATTATTTTTTTTTGCGTGCATTGTTATTTCAAGGAGTGGGAGAAATTAGACAGTTTAGAAAAACAAAGAAAACAAAATTACTACAAGCCCAAACCATAATCCAAGACGGATTCAAGACCGACAACAGATGTTTTCAATTCCATACAAGACTGATTAAGTGGACAAAGTGGTCTTGAGACCAAGACTGGATTTGAATACTCCAACAGTATGAATGAAGGATAAGTATGTTAGTTTAGAAAATAGTGGGTTTCAAAATCACGTCAGAAGGAACATTGAATGTCAATGAACTGAATAGCAGTTAACATGTACATTATGAGTCATGTGCCGATATTTATGCTGCTGAAATAGCATTTCACTGTGCAATGTGTTCAGACTAGGTAGCTAATCATCCAAGCAGGGCTGCTGCTCTTAATTTCTGGGCTTGGGACAAGATACTTCAACCAGATCCCAATGACATTTCATCCCGCCTACAGTCTGGGATAATTTACCCACTTGTGTCTCCGAGATAGTGGGCCTGCATCCAGGCAATGACAAAAACACAGACCATTTAAAAATTAGATACCCGTGTAATACTTATCTAAATGGACTTTAAACCAATCTTATCTAGATCTTGGCATTCTGCTGCAGAAATTCAGGTTAAGTAATCAAGAGTACTACTGCGGGGCAGGCATCTCCTGGAACATGAACCAGAAACCTTTGCGTCAAGTTCACACCCTTAACCCCGCAACACCCACCGCCCGGTTTTTAAGAAACTGTCATTGCAGCATGAGCCTGAAACCCCCCATGCTCACCAGAGCCCATACATGCTAGCTAACATGCATGGTGCCAATATTATTGCCCCCTCAACTGCTCCTCTCAGCCCGGCCCAATTCAGAATCAATACACAACGCATATGCTCTTCTAGCCAGCTTTCAGCCTGGTATGTTGAGGTCTAGTCCAGGTAGACCTCAAAACCAATCTTAGATCTGGGGCTCACCCTCTTCTGACGGGACCTGCAGATGAGGATGACGAAGACAACCAGGAGAATAGCACCCAATCCCACGATAAAGAGTGGGAAGTTGGAGACGACAGTCACCACCGTCAGAAGGGTCCTCATCTGGCTTGCTGAGTTTTGGTCGATCACAAATGACTGAAACAAATCAAATGAAGAGGACAGATTGTTAAATATACATGAAGTCAAACTGAAAAAGAAAATGCAAACACCTCACAACCAAAAAGATACCCTATTCTCGGGTCTCATATTAAAAAGATATGATAGGAAGACTGAAGTTTATGCAGACTTTCAAAACACATTTTTGCATAAATTTTTGACATTTATGGTTATTTCTGTGAAATGTGTCCATTAGACAATCTTTAAAAAGAAAAAAAGAAAAAAAAAAACCATGTTCCAATTAGGAAATTAAAATTATGCGACTGAGTTTTAGGCCTTAAGCCATTATGAGGTTTGCTGCTTGTATCAGTAGATCCTGGACAAAAACTGGTTTCGTTTGTAGTTCCTTACCTCATTAACAAACATGATGGGGAAAATGGTCTGAGTCAGGTTTCTGGTTGACCTGAAAGCCAAAGAAAGACCAATGATACAGGCGCACAAGTAAGATCACTAGTACTGATGCTTAAACAAGCCAGACAGAACAGTGCGACACTGATGTAGATCTGGAATGAGCGGGTTACTTACGGAAAGCCAGTGACTCTGTTCAGCAAGACATTTAGCTGAGCTCTTTTACAGGCACGAACAGGTATACCGGTGGTCTAGGAGAGACAGGGAGACCCTTCATTGCCCATGTTCCTTGACATCCGTGCACATTTCATATGGCAACACAAATGATAACTTGCCACAATTCAGAAAGAGCTCATAATGTACGTAGGCAAGAAACATTCACTGCCATTTTTAGTGGGGCATTTTCCCCACAGTGCAGAAAGGCTTTGTAATTGTGGGTGTAATTGATCCTGATATTAGACTAACTGAATAGAGTAACAAATCAGCACTAAGCAGTTAGCAAGGCCACTATGTTAGGCCTACGGGAAAACTACTAGCATCTTAATTGCTAAATTAAACTACTTCAAGGGGGGGGGGGGGAAAAAAACTCTAGTTCTAGACAACAACACTAGGTGGCGCAAGAGAGCAAGATTGTTTTAAAGTTCCTATTTAGGTTTCTTTCCATGTGCTGCCCTGGAGTGAAGAAGCGAATATGCAGTCGGAAAGGCATATCCAAAAGTGATGCAAATTACCGGCAAGCTAATGCCTCCATCATACGGCTCACTTCCTGTTTTAAGACAGGAAGTGGTCAGAGAACCATTTCACTCCTGATTTAGCTCATACCGGGTTCAGGTCCAAGTAGGTCTCATGAGCCTCCTTCGAAGGCCTCATGCCTTCAATGGCGTCAATGTACTTCTGGTCAGCCTGGTAGAAATGCGGGAACGAGACGACGATAGGAGCACCTAAAGATGGGAAGGGCGGGGAGAGGGTCAACCAACTCAAACCAAACCCAACAGGAAGTACAGACGCTCCTCTACTTACGAACATTTCAAGTTACGAATGGCTATTCGGAACATATCCAAGTCGTAAGTCGTTAATCAACATGACAGACGTCGTCCTGCTACCTGGGATTGGTGTACATAAAAAAATTTGATGTTGCGGACAGGAAACGGGCGCCCAACGAACACAATTTGGACAGTCCTCTTCGTTCGTACGTCCGAAAAGTGCATAAGTTGAAAGTTCGTAACTAGAGGAGTGTCTGTATACATCATCTTGTTAATCCAGTCACAAAGCAGCGTGCTGAGGCTTGCGAGTAGCTGGGGGGGGGCTGCCCCTGAGCATCTGCTTCTATTGCCGTTCAAATCGGCAGATGAAGTCGTACTTTCAAAAAGCACCAAAGTCCAAAAGAAACTGACACTGTGCTGTTTTGCTGCAAGGAACCAAAGCAAATCATAGCACTAAAAACTCATAACCCTACCTGTGGTCAGATTACATGATTAATGATATGAGGGTAGGTGTCGACATTACAAGGATGTGATGGTGACCTAGGCCTTGCTGTACGCGATGCCTGGTCGCCGAACAAGCCCCCTCAGCCAGCTCAAACCTACAATAGGTCTCCGCTGTATACAGCACACACTGAATGTCATCCTCTGGCAGATGTAGTCCCGTCACACAAGGCTTCATCAGCCTCAGTTGGTAGTGGTGGTGGTGAGGGGGGCGGGAGGCTACCTTCTCGGCACACACTGACTTTCAGCACCCCCCTGCTCAGACAGTCGTTTGCAGGTACGCAGAAGCCAGCATTGGCGGGGTTGTCCTCGGGACTGGCCAGCACGTCCATCGGAGGAGCGAAGCGGTAGGCTGGGATGCCCTCAACGATCACATCCTCCACAAAGCCCAGGTGGATGGACCTAGACGCAAGATGCACCAACATAGATCAGTCTCAAAGTACAACACATGCAAAGAGCTTTCATTTTTACCAGAGCACCTGAAGCTAAGGATCTCGTCCAAGATGTACAACGGCATGTCTTCTGGAAAACTGACATCTGCTGCTTAAATAAGTTTCCTGGGCTCCTCAAAATCATGGACCTCTTATTTTAACAGTTTTGACAATGGGCCTCACTTGGTGGGTATGCAGGAGATAACATGGACGTGAGCTTGATCTGAACGCGACGAACATTCTGGTCTAATGCAGTGGAAACGAATATTGGCTGTGAAAGTTCATGAGAGCAAACTGCTGGTTAAACTCTTGGGGTGGGTGGTCTGCTGTAGTACCCTTAAATAGACTGCTTGGCTTATTTACATAAGTTCAGGTTAAGTGTCTTGCTTGAGAAAAATCAGTCAAGCAATTAAATGCAGGGATATGCAAGGCTACATGCTGACCTACGGAAGCATGGAGTGCTACAGGAAACCAGAGGAATTTCCTGGATTACACTATGAACTCGGGACAGTGCGAGAAGGGAACAGATCTCCAGTGTCACAATCCTAAGAACAAGGTCAGTGCAGGGTTGTGTTTTGTTCGTGTACAGGCAGTTAAACAAAGACTATTATTTCGATATTCCAGGACAAATTTAAGTAACAGATATACGTCTCTAAAGAAATTCCTGCCATTGTGGAACTGCTCAGGAAACGCCAGAAGACCAAGTTGGAAAACAGGACCGGAAAACTAAAAGCACAGCCAAGACACAAGACCTACCCTGTACCCTGATCTATATTAGTTACAATAAAAGTAGTAATTGCTCCCTTTTCCTTCAATTTAAGATTTGAGATGAAAAGGAAATATTTGTGTACCAAACCTTCATGTTTACACTTCCCAGCCTAATTATCATGGCCGGTCACACACCCATCCAGTGATATAGATTCTTGAACATTGTGTTTTCTTTTATGTCGTAGCTCCTTAGAAAATCAGTACAAAACAGTTTCAAGTGACCTTTAAGGGGCAGAGGGGCTACCTGCAACAAGTAATAGGTTGACCTACCTACAGAGGTCAGCAGCAAAGATGTACAGCAGCTCGTTCTTGGAAAGGAGTGCGTGGAACGCACTACCATCGGTACCATTGATCATGTTACTCTGGTTGGATGACCACCATGTCATCTTTCTGCATGGGAGAAAAAAAAATTGAAAACATTTAAGGACGATGCACTACAGTTTATTCAGAAGCATTGACACTAATAGCGAAAGACTTTAAATATATTACAATTTACTATCAACAGAGTGGGGGAAACTAGGTAAAAGGTTAGGGACACTAACAACTGGAAAGAGAAACCTTTGAAACCTTTTTCACAAATGAGACAATTTCTCAATGTTTGATGAAAGGCGTGGCAAGCTCAGAGTCCAAAAAAACACGGCAAGAGCGAACCCAATCCAAGGTCAGTCACATGAAGCATATGCCCAATTACTTAAGGGAGATGACAAAAAAAAAAAAAAAAAAATAATAAAAAATAAAAATATCCCAGATGCTTGCAGTGAACCTGCCAGTTTGCCAGTGACATTTCCTCTGCTTCCCCTTAGATGCACAAAGGGGTGTAACAAGCTTTTTGCACAAGGCCACGGTGGACAAAGTGAGCAGGCTGTACAAGAGCAATAAACTGCAGAAACATGTCGGGTGAAGGTCAGATGCACCGGATCCCAAAACAACCACCATACACACACATACAATTTATCAGGGGGGTGACAGCACCATCCTACCTGAGACCATTCCATGTGTCGATTTTGCCATAGTCCAAGTAGTTCTGCTCACCCGTCAGAAACACAAACTCTCCTTCATGGGTTCCATTTTTCTATGAAAAGAAAGGCACTGATCTGTCAAAGATTTCACTCATAAGTAGTCAATAATCATTTAAGCCTCCGAAAAAAGAAAAAAACGAACAAAATTTATTTTAACAAATGTAATGAGATGCCAAGTCCCACAAAGTGATCTATATCACTTCTAAAGATTCCCTTGCACGTATATATTTGTGCCAAGAATCACTTGTCCTATCACATTAACATGATTTAACCACTCAAAAAAGAGAAACCCCAAGTGATCACCAGGTATCCACCTGCACAGAGCCTGCATATCTGAGATAAGCAAGCGAGCTTGTTGACAGGAACCAAGAAGGTTCACAAGTGTCTTCTGCAGCCCTAGAGACTCCACTTTGCCTGGAATTTAGCGAGTCACTGGCAGAGAGCAGTTCATGGAAAGCCCAGAGCAGTGTCCCTATATAAACCCAGGCCTGAGGTTTTGCATCACATGCATGTCACATGACAACTGCTGTTAAGCTTAGATAGCTTCCCATCAATGTCCTACAGAGCGTGGAAGCGTGACCATAAAACAGAAGACTCACAGGAGGGTTACCTTATTTACATAAGAAAAAAAAATATATATCAAATTTACGAAGCAGTAACATCTGGCAAAGTGGGCACAGAATGGAGGACAGGAGATCTGAACATCTGAAATGCAAGGCCGCTGAAAAGGACAACTGGCCATGACAACTTGAGACTGTAGCGTAACCTTTTTGTCCTCAGATAACTTTTGTTCCATCCACTCTATCCTGTTTATTTTGGCTGTCCTTTCACCCATTAATCTGCTCTCAGTGTTCTGCAATCAGGGACAAATAAATTATACATTAAGAAAGCTGCTTACACCGTTTGGGTAAGAGGTGCCGCTGCAGGTTTTACTCATTTTGACAATACAACTGCTACATCTCCTGGCTGAGTTTCTTCTCCATAAGCCTCACTGAGTAAATATGGACAAACCCCACCAACCACTCACAGCTGACGTAATCCACTGATGCTCGATCACCTGAAAATGCAAACGAACCAGGCACTGGCACAAGGGCAATTATTTGCAGTCCCTGAACTCCGGGCATGGCTTCTCGGTGTAGAGCAGGGCTCACCTTGTACATGAGGCCAAAGTTCTCATCCACTTCTGGCTTCAGGCTATGGAGTTTGGTCATCAGCGGGTCTTTGAAGCCCCACAGCATCTCATGGACTGTGCGTGTGGTGAAGAGCTCCACGCCCATGCTTTTAATCCAGATGGACATCAAGGTGCGGACCATGAAGTTATAGGTCTTCATCTCGTTCATTACCGCCTGATGGGGGCGGGGGGGGGGGCGATTGTCATTTCCTATATGCTTTGTGTGTCACTTATCCCCTAACTAAGCAGCCTTTCCCACAGAGAGTTATCCACACCTCCCTAAAGAAGCATCCCCTCCACTCACCACAAACGGGATGTTGATGGTCCTCACAAGATCCACCTCTGGATCCCCAGACGACATCTCCGGGACAAACATAAAGCTTTTGGGGTTCACGGCAAAGAGCTTGGTGCCATTCTCCAGGTATGTCACATTCTCTCGGGGTCGGTACTCCCTGAAGGACGGTGATGGTCAGGACAAGACAGAATCCCAATTTTAAAACCAAGAGATACTTATTTATAAAAGAAAAACGCTCAACACACTAGAGACACGTTTTCTGGACTGTCCGGGGGACATGGTCCGTCTCACTTCTGCACTGGGGACTTGGGCTATCATAGCATGACAGGGTATTGCTCACACATTAAGGCTGACTGGACTTAGTAACAGCAGCTCATTACACCCACCCACATTTCAAAGTATGAAGCAGGGGTACTGAAATGGCGGACTCCTCAACAAACAATGTCCCAGTTGGCAAAATTTAACCAGAAATTGTTATCGGGGCAGTGACCCTTTATCTTGTTGATGGAATTTGGATCTTGGAGGAAAAAATAATTGAGCACCCCTGGGATAAAAAGCATGTTGATAAAATCCTGTTTATAAGCCTCATCAGATTTGATGTGTTTTAGTTGGCATTTGCAGAATTATGGTGCGTCAACCTTGCACCATGGTATTGTTCACCTTCCACCAGGATGCACTCTGCCACAAAAAAATCACTATAGATAAACACTACAAATGGATTTTCCACAGTTAAGATCCAATATGCAATCCTAGTGCCAAGAATGATCTAGAACAGACAACCCTCAGTTTGACCATATCCAGATTTTATTTTTCTTTTTTTTTGAAACATCTTTGAAACAGCCATAACAGAGGCTGATTACACCCTCGCAACACGCACCACACCCTGCAGCAGGTACACATCTAAGCTGGCCCCATGTACACATTGGACCCAAGAGGCCGTGCTCTACCTGTCCTACCTGTAAGTGTAGGGTCCGATCTGGGTGACCGCTGCTTTGCCTCCAGCCAGGAAAACTTCGGGGTTGGTCACGTTGAAGAAAAAATACTGCATGTAGACATCTGAGGGTGGGTTCTTCCAGGACTCTATCACACGACTCCCTTCTGATAGCGTCAATTCCTGGAAGAATGAGAAGATGAGACCTTGAAGTTAACGACCAGGGCGGCAGAACGGAATTCACATCCTGTACTTGGGGGACTGGCACGGAAGTGCCAGACACGCATGAGAAAAATCCTGTAAATGTACCACTGCCGTGACCAAACACATGCATTCACTTGTGTTATTTACATGCGCCGTCGTGGACCTACAGTAGCTATTTATCAAAGTGGCGTGCCTTTATGATACACAGCTGTTAGAAGTGTTATTGTGGCCACGCACAGCTCGTCAGAACGGTTATAATTACAATTCAAATGCGACATACTGATTTCATAGTTGAGGTTAAGTTTCATTTTAAAGATGACACACTGTTCAGTGGAGGAACCTTAAGTTAACCATTTATGATACAAGGAGAACATTGTACCTGTAAAAGCAGATTGGACATCATCATAGGAAACACTGCAATTATTGCAGTGTTCTGGTCAAGTATGAGTATAATAAATCAATAACAGGACATAATGTATATACTATTCATTTACAGCTTAATACACTGCTTAACAGCTTCACATGAGGACATCTTCCCAACAGGACCCAAAGCACCCTTTAGGCTAAATGTTCTGATAGCTCTTAAAGAATCTGCGCCCATAAAAATCCAGTTTATTCCAGTGCTCTCCCCATGTCCCTCCAGTGGAGTTCCTGTACCCATGAAACAAGTTCATGCTCCTGTTGTTCTACACGCCAAACTTTCTAGACTCCACTCTTCTGAAGTGCGTCCACTTAACCCACAAATTTCCACCCACTCATCACCCTGAATCTGGGAGGTTTCAGTTCGACGGCAGAGGAGGGAAAGTGCGGAGATTGCAGCCCAGAGAGGACTGTTTACTCTCCTGCCCCTCTCCTCTCCTGGTGCATATTCACACAGCCGCCACAGTAAATGGCAGGCGGCTGGTGGACACGGCCCTGACTCTCCAAAGAGATGAATGGCAACTCGTCCATCTCTTCCTGGTTGACACAAGAAGCTCACCAAGAGGACATGGAGCAAGCAGAGATTTAAACAGCTGAGATGATCATGCCTGTACGCACCTAAAAAAAAAAAAAAATGTACCACACTAAAAATCCAAAAATGCACTTTAAATTTGCAGGGGGGGTTAGCAGCGTTTCAACAAACCAATGTTTGTTTTGAAAGAGGTCATTATGCAAGAGGACCTTGAACAGAGGGAGAGGAATTCCTCACTGTGGTCTGAAGAATCTGTCTCTTTCATGTTTTTGGGGGTGGAGGGGCTTCTCTGTGCCGTGCATAAAACGAGACACAGTCAAGAAAAAATAAATGCAGCCCATTTCCAGTGGTCCTACACAGTCAGCCTAGTTCACAGAGAATCCAACAGGGCTACTTCAAAAGGTTCACCTTCGAAAGGGCCGTTCAAGCCTGCACAGATCTTTAACTCAATGAAAACATACAGGATACAACAAATCAAATACAGTGAACTGGTACACGGGCAAATCCAAGGAACAACTGAAGCTTTAGACATTTCTGTCCTATGCACAAGTGCATTGGTGAGCTACATGTTAGTGAAACAACTACTTTCATTAGTGCTCAAATACTGAAACTAAGCATAGAACAGTATCGATCCTTTAAGTTTTAAAAGAAAAAAGAAAAAAACACTTTTGAGCTTAAGTAGGAGCAGAAGTCCTCCTGTTACTCTCCACTGTAGTGTTCGGGGTAGGGGGGGATCGTGGTACAGTCAAGCAGGCTTATACTTTGTGTGTGTGCAAACAGCTGATTTCAAGGAATCAGACAAGAGTGGGGGAAAAAGGGGGAACACACCCAGAGCTAATTTGTCATGTGAACAAATGGCTGGTCAAATGACTGATGCCATAAGCACAGGGTCATATGGCAAATTACAGCTTACAAAACGCCTGTACTATAAGGACAGGGCCCCGTTCACCCCCCCTCCCCCCCCCCCAGGGACCATGCTCTGAAGACAAAGCCAGGGTTACGGGGTTTATTGTCCACAGGAATTTAGTCAGACTGTTTCAAAGCATTTAAAACGTCACTGAACATGTGAAACGCGCACCGTTTTATATGGAACCTTATCACACTTCAGGCATGCCTTAACACGACAGAACACGCCGACATTAAACACAAGCAGGGTGAGAATTCTCTTAAATGGTTTTACAAAGAGGTCACCATAAAGGGGTCATTATGCAAGAAGCTAGACTACACAGCAGTGTGTGAAATCCGCTCATAAAAATAAAACAAATAAATATGAAACAAATAGGAGGCCAATTAGAGGGCTTCCTGGCATTGTGTTTAACATTTTGAAGTCAAAATACAACTATGTAATGCAGCCCTTTTGAGAATATTTAATAGGAAGAGCACAGCATGTAGATTTAGCAGTTTCAGTTTAATTGTAATCACCAGAGAATAACTTCAACTGCTGTGCATAAAAGTACTTCAGTAATTATAAGACATCCCCCCCCCATAAGCTACAAACAGAGATCAGAGAACCTGAACTAGACGAGTGCACAGAAGCCCAGCTGTTCAAATGGAATTTGCACAATGTAAACAATGCTAACAATTGAGCGGAAAGAAAAATATATATATCACAATGGATGTAACTTTGAAGTGGTCCACACCCTTTCAGGAAAATCTGTACAACTTGACAAAATTACGTCTTTTTCAGTAACTGATATATATTTAGCCAGAGCAAAAACAGAGGCTAAAATTAGTAATCAATCAGCTCTCAAAGTCACCATAATCCAAACAATGGAGTGAAATCCAGACAGTACCATATACACGCCTCAAAAGACATTAGACATACAGAAGACGTTGAAGATGTTCTACCAAAAAATGTAATTGATTTTAAGGACTGGGTAGGTCCAACTCGTTCAAGTATTATGTAGATATTAAAAGCAATATATAATAAGATTTATTTTCATGACAGTAATGTGCAGTCAAAAATGAATCTCAGGTTACAGACGAACAAAATGTAGAATTTCAAGCAATGATGCGAGATAGAACAAGCTTCTAAACCAATTACAACAGATGTATTGTTCCAGGTGGCATTTAAGATCAGGAGTTGCATGTGTTAAACAGGAGATGGGTAAACTCAATATGTACCATAACAGAATATTTTGTTCTAGTGCAATCACCATGAAGCTGTCCTGCAAAAGGCTAGGGCTCTTAGCCACATACTTCAGTCCATCTAATTGTCTTTCACAGAGAAATTTAGCTGAAGGACCGAGAGAAATAGCTAATGCCATCTGAGCTGCTATAGCTACACAGTTCAGCTAACCAACATTTATATTAGCGGATAAACTAATGCTGCCCGACTTGCTCGAAGGCAAAATCGTTCGGGAAGACACTTCCTCTAATTACGAAATTTTCCACAAAATCGAGGAACACAAAATAGGCCCTAAGAGGGGAAGAAAACCAACCACTGGTGTTTTAGGAATACAGTGGCCTTTGCAGAAAACGCCTGGAGCATTCTGTCATGTGCTGTCATACAGATAGAGGACAACGTGAGGTTATCAGAGAAGGTCCTCAGCAAAGGAAAACATACTGAAAACTTAAGAGAAATCATTCTTAGAGAATTACACAAATTAAGTACTTAGGTTGATAAAATGTCTAAAGTAGTTTTTTTTTTTTTGCATCCACACAAAAAGCCAGAAGTGACTGGCAAGACGGCCCTTCTAGGTGGCAGTGGGGCCGTTTTAAGCTGCAGAATAGTTCATGGTGAAGTAAACAGAAACAATGTTGACCTGTCTCAGAACCGGAGAGAAATTGCAGTTTCACGTTTACTAAACAGCCTTCAGGAAGGTCAATCAGGGGACCATTTTTCCATCAACCTTCCAAAGCTTACGACCTTGTTTTTTTGCTTGTTTACGTTCTCCGTAAACACTTTTCTCCATTTGGCAGTTAAAACCACCGAAGAAAGGCAAGTTCGGAGTTATGAAGGCCCAAGATTTATCGGAGCAGTTGCTCTACACAGGCTCACTATCTGTGAGAATGAGCAGAGAATGGAGGGAGGTCACAAAAACCGATAAGAAGCAACAATTTAGGGGACATGCGAAGCAAAAACATCACATAGCAACAAGCTTTGACGCACTATTTTTATTTAGCGAAAATTTTAAAACTTCCCCCATTCTCATTGAGAAAAAGCTAATATGGATAAAGAACCAGAGTAAATAAGGAAGGGAAGCAATAACGAAAAAAAGAAATTCCAGGACCAGACACAAAGTGACAAATAAGCAAAAGATGTAGGCCTACATATCTACGCCCTTATGCTGGAAAGGTTTCTGCAAAACTGAGAAAACAAAACAGAGCAGTTTCTCGGCCAATAAGGAGTTTTCCCATTTCGACTGTGATAACACACATGCTCCAACATGGTTTGCGAGGCCGCAAAATTCTCCACTTATATATACACCAGTCATTCCCGATCAGCTGACGACCAGACTCTGCTTTTGATGACTTGCACTTTCATGTCCTAGATCAGTGAAATGGTTTAAGGGTGTTCCCCATTTCTTAATGCTTATATCAGCCTGAAGGAATAATACCGAATGCCAAACGAAAAGAACAAAGATTCTGCCCTAGACCCAATGTTAGTCAATAGCAGCTTTTTGCATATGCTGTAATATCACCTCAGACCTCGGCCGACTGAAAGCGAACCCTAATGAAAATGTCCGACTTTGCATCACTCACTAGGTTCACATGAGGATGCGCCCATAGGACGCAAAAATGACATACATTATATATTTAGAGGTTCAACATAGAATACAGAACAGGCTGCATGTCAACAAAGAAAGACTGCCTCGGGGTAGCTTCAGCTAAGCAAAGACCTTAACACTGCCACACCCAAGGTGGAAAGGTGCCAAAATACTGACAGCTGAGGCAGGTTAGTCCACAAGCATTGTATCAACTCAAGATTGCATCTTATCACATCCGGAAATCTCTCAAACTTTACTATTAAGGAGATACTTCCATTGACGCTACATACTAATGTGTCCAACTGTACCCCTTAACTATAAGGTGTACACAGTGATTAAATCAAAAGACGTTTAACCTACAAAACAGAAAATTAAAATTAACACCATCTAATAAATGTAACTTTCTTTAAAAGAATCACTGCATTCACCCCCAGCCGACCTCCTCCTTATATTCAGAAGAGTCAACTTCAGGAAACTTAGAATTTAGTGAATTTAGTGATTAGTTATTGTTGACACACCACAGCACACAACAAAATGTGTCCTCTGCATTTAACCCATATGTGACACAGCAGGGGGCAGTAAATTCAGCGCCCAGGGAGCAGTGCTTGGGGCGGTACCTTGCTCAGGGTACCTCAGTGGTGCTTTGCTGGTCAGGGATTCAAACATGCAATCTTTCAATTACAAGTGCGCTTCCCCACTTGCTAGTGATCCAGTTTTCCTGCATTACTGGCAAAAAGCAAAAACTGCTTTTTAGAAAAGGCTTCCAGTCAGTCAAGACATCCGTCTTTGACATGCAACATATCAAATCTTGCATTTCCTCCATGTGTAAGAAGAGCAGTTCCAGTGCTCAGAGACCTATGGAGCTTCTGGCACGGACAATATTTACTATATGTACATTAAACTTACCCTAACACTAGTCTGAGCTCTAGTGTTAAAACAACCTTGGGTAAACATTTATAAACGCTCACCTTACAGTGAGCCTGAAAGATCCTGTTCCCTACGTAAAAATGAAAGTATTTAACAACTTGAGTAATGGTATTCAGCTATGTTCTGTTTACTACATAAGTGTAATGTGGTGTGACCTTTTCTTTAATGAAAACTATTATTCTTTTTTTTAAAAAAAACTCCAGCCAATTCAGTTTAAAGATTTTTCTTCATCACACCTCCAGAGCAATGAACAAAATTACCACTGCAAAACTAAAAAAAAAAAAAAAAAAAAAAAATTGACGGGTACACCTCGGCTAATTCTGAAAGCATGTTTTCTTAAACATTTTCCCAAAGAAATCTTTAAATAACAATGGCAGTGACAGAATATCAGGTCCTCATTCTTAGTAAAGGGCCTTACAGTCCTGTTTCAGCAGACAACATGTGGCATGTATCCAGAGATATTTAGCAGAGCGACAATCAAAATCAGTTACTGCCTCAGGGCACATGAAAATAAAATAAACAGAATTAAAATGGGGAAACTGCAGCCCAGTTTTACAAAAACTCAGCTCAGTCCAAGTTCAGCTACAATTCTATACTTGGAAATACTTTAGTGCAGCAATGACAGTTCTTCATAAAGCATGTTTTTTGTGTCAAGCTAATCAGTATTTTTTTTGTATTGCTTACGCTTACGGTGCAACCTTTACTGACAGGGCTGAGACAAACCAGGAAAGCAAACATCAAGAGTCAAACATTATTTGTATAGACACTATTTGTTCAGTTACACAATGCAGGCGAAACCCAATAGACTTGCAGGTTAAAAACAAAATAAAATCATTGAACAAACAACTTAATGTTTCATTCAAAGTGAATGAGATTTATGCATGTTAACCAATCTATTAAAACCTGTAGGGGGCATACTGGAGGTATAAGGAGATTAAGTTCTTGATTCATCCATTTTCAGTAAAACGCAAGCGCAACAAACTCTCCACCAAGATTTTAATCATTAAATAACCTCAATTCAACCTCACCACAGTTACAAGGTCACGGGTTATCAATATCTAAAGAGTTATAGGAAACGAATCAGGGACATGCATCCCCTCCCAGTTCACACAGTTCAAATAACATTTATCGTGTCCAAGAGAGGGTGTAAAACAGTGTAGGGATCATAGTAAGGTATGAATCTCATACTCTGGAGGGAGGGGGAGGTGCACAGCGCAACTAAATGCTCCCATTGGTCAATTAGTTCATTCAATTCTTCGCCCGGAGATCGGGCTCGGCTATACACCGGCGACGGCGCCCGAGGTACAGAGAAGACGGGGCATCCCCAAATACTGAAATGCGGGTATTTCTAGGAGGGAATCCCTAGTAACCCCCCACCACCCATTAAGATAATGCATAGTCAAACGCAGAACTGCAGGGGAAGGCGTTCATACGACTGAGATAAAGCAGAAACCGGGTCTCGATGTCAAAACCTCGATTGCATCATTATTGTGCGTTCCTGAGTGCAAGGTTAAGATCCGTTATAGAGCTGAGGAGTTTTGCAGGGGTTAAAAAACGAAGCACTAAACTACTAAGATTGAGACACCATCGTGTACTCGGATACCGGCTGACCGTAAATCGGTCGCAAATATGTTTGTTGTAAAGGGCACACGTGTAACGGAGCAGGATATACTGCTTCGAGATAACGGCGAACAGAAAATGTAAGAAATTCCGCTAAAGGTAGCTGCATCCATATACCCCAAGGACAAGAAGCCGTCTTTAGCCCTTTTTCTCAGAGCTCCGTGTGTAGAAAAGGTACAAATATAGTGTATAAGAGTGTTATATGGACCAAAAAAACTCCAGTGTTGCAAAGTATGGTTGTCGTCTAATCTGATGCTTGTAAGGGATTTCTGAGAGAAACAACAGGAAGAGACAGTGAGTAAAGTGTTTAGCCGGCCACTGCTGATATTGCCCTTCTGAGGATCACGGCAATAACACCAAGGCTGGCAACGCCGAAATGTGCCCACCGCCACCGGTTATTAATGAAAACGTTAGTCACGGCGTTACGGGCAGTTACGGGTTTTAAACCTCTGGGCGGTCGAATTCCCCCATCCACACCGCAGACAGATCAGGCGATGCCGTCGGCAGTTCCAACTCACCTTTTTCAGCCGGTTGTGTATCAGCGTCTGGAAGACCTGCCCGAGCACCAAGGCGATGCCGATGATCAGGAGATGAGCGCAAACTATCCCGGTTGCGTAAATCGTGCAGGATCTCCTAGTCATGATGCCTGGAGATGGTGTTACGGTGGATGAGCGGCGCTTAAGACAAACTCCGGCGTTACAGCGTTTAGTCTTACTAACTAACACTAACCCTAATATATAGGATAGCACTCGGGGCTTGAAATTAGCTAGCTAGCCAGCCAGTCAGCTGAGAACAAAAATCTCCCCAGCGAAGAGAGAAGAGCTCCTTTTGTGAGATTCACCCCCAAACTAAAGTTCCCGGTGCTTATCTTATCGGCAGGGGGTGGGAGGGTTGTCCGCTAACTAACGAAATGGCTTTTAAAAGCGTAATATTTCCGAAGAGCAGCAAACACGGACGAGCACCGGTAGACAAACAGCCGAGAAAAAGCAGTAAATATGAGCTGTAGCCTGGCGGGGCAAACGGAGACTTCCGAAGCTGCTCGCCGCCACAGACTGAATGGCCCCGGTGCGAAAAAAATGCGTGGCTTATTACGTGATGAGGCGGTGGGTGTGTTAGGTTGAATTGTAACTGCTCAATTTGGACTAAGGCCATCAAATTACAACCAGTTGTATTATATTGGATTATGGGTGTTCTTTTAAGATGTATTTGTACGTCAAATTGTTGTATTATTATAACTACTAACATTAGTTGCCGTATCTCTTGTTAAATCATGTAGAGAAACACTATGGATCAGTTCTTACGAGTTAACTAAACTAGTTGAATAGCTGGTTTTAGTTGGACTATTGAACAATGACATTTTACACGGTAATTGCGCCTAGGTATGTCATATACCTGCAGCGGTTTTTTATCGTGCTGACTATATACCTTAAAATCTAAACAATAGTAAGGCTTGAATGAGTGGGTGGGTTTAATTAAAATTAAGGGAAGGCTCAACTAAAATAATCAAAGTATTCCGTATTTCTATAGGGAGAACTGAATTTTTCCCACGGGATTTACAAGATATAGGACATTGTCACGAATTAACCGTTATTTACATTTTTTAGATTCCGTTACCCTTGCATTTCACACTCAGTACTTACTACCCATGTGCTCTTTTAGAGACCTACAAATTCATTTTAGTGTCTCGTCACCCACGCGGATGATATGATTGGTTGTCGTATACACGGACCACCGTCTGAACTCCGCCCCTGAATGCCCACGATTGGCTACGTGTGATGCCGAATTTGATCGACTGATTTTAGGGCGTGTTTACGGAATAGCGAAGGAAGCCCGTCACTTGCTTTGTTCTGCAAGTGTTTTAAAGAGAAAGAGCAAACAGTTCAGCTGATTTATTTATTTTTTTTTTCATTCTAGCAGATTTGTAATGTGAAATGTTTGTGTCTTAAGCGAAACGAAGAGAATTTTATCATTTTGTGACTTTTTCTTGCATACTACAATAAAATCTAATATTACAAATTGTTGTGCCGTTCGAATGCGCAAAAATCACAAAATAGTCAGTTCACCTTGAACCTACCTGTACACTTGCTTTTGAGAAGTGAAAGTGCATAGCGTGCCACAGTTCATTGCATCTTAATTACACCCTAACGGCATGAATTCCTTATAGCCATTGTCTCCATTACGACAATGGCCAGTCAAATAAAGACTGATCCAGGTCTTTTATCTGTTGGTGCGATGGGTCTGTGCGTTAGTATTCGTGACTGACTACACACAGCATTAATTTCTGTTCATATTAAGGCTTAGCTTATAACGTTTTGTCCCCCTCCGTTTTTGAACTGGGAAAGTCCCGGTCACCGGTAATTTCTCCTGTTGTGCTCAGAGGATACCACTAAATAAATATGCGGAACTCTGTTATAGGCGCAGGGTCCTGTTACTACTGAACAAACAGGGTCTAGTACATGCCATGCACTTTCTTTTTTTGTACCCTAAGGGCATTTAATAGTGGGGCTATCCAGAAGGCCAATGTAACTGTTCACCAGTTTTTTTTTTTCAATCTAGAGTCTTCTCATCCCAGAACTGTTTAGTAGATATGCCATATAAATCAGTAGTGGTCTGGCCTCGTTGGAATATAACATGTGAAAATGGTGGGTCACCAGGATTATACCTTAGAAGAGCTCGTAACCCTGAAACATGTGTTTGTGTCAATTATTTTAAAGAAAAACTTTAAGAAGTCATTTGTTTGTCATCTGCAGTGTGTGCATATAGACGCCAAGGACTTCAGAGCATTTTTGAGTTGCTCAATTCCTGTCTGCATTGAATAATGTGTTTCCAGTTGTATCATACTCCATTGTGAAAGAGCACTTTCAAATGCCAGCCTAATGGCTCCGTGTGAAGTCTGCTTTTCTCCACGTCTCACCTAAAGCACCCTGCTGACCCCTAGGAGTCAGAGGCTTGTGGTACTGGGTTCCACAAACACACAGCAGGCGAGGACCAACCCTGGGAGACAGTTTGTGTTTTTCCCGCCAGCAATTTCACTTTGAAGCTCTCTGTACAGATCTCTGGGAACTTGGCCCACACACTTGCTGCTCCCTCTTTTTTGCAAGAAGCCACAGCCCATAATAAAGCAGGAGGCTTTTTTCGGGAATGTACAGCTCTGACTGAATAGTCCTGATCTCAAGCCAGTTCTCAAATAAACTTTTTTTATGCTCGACTAGTGAAAACAAAGCATTTGTTTTCCTTAAGTTAATCCATATCACCAACGTACATTCATATACAAACCATACATTCATAAATGTATTTGACAAATAGATCAATCGGCAACAAAAATCAGCTCTGTAAAGAATAGAATAGAATACATCTTTAATGTCCATCCAATTTACATTAGATGGAAATTCATCTTTGACAGTGACGGATTCAACACACACAATACAAGCAACTCTATACACATTAAACATATGTCAGTGCACCTAAAAGTAAGTAAGATATTATAAAATCAGTCCAGTTTACTCCAAGCGAGAAATTTTACATAAATA
>JAODJX010000042.1:10301540-10313805 GCA_026776945.1 Isichthys henryi
GATTAAGGCAGTTCTGAAGGCAAAAGGGGGTCCAACCCGGTACTAGCAAGGTGTACCTAATAAAGTGGCCGGTGAGTATATAGGGTATTATGATAGTTTCACAAAATATACTGTCAAAAAAAGATGCTTTTTGAGACAAAACATTACGATTGAATTATTATGCTAACTATAGCTATTACCTACTTTTGTTTTAAAGCAGGAAGCTAACACAAGTTAGCTCACAGAATGCTTGTTTCAAATGCTCTTTCATGCATGTCCTACAATGTCAGTCTGTTTTTGCATTTTTCAAACCGACTCAAACATGCCAGAACTGTTTTATTTGTTGACACCCCACTTGATTCTCATTCCTTCCTCTTTCAGTTTTATTATACAAGCAAATTTCCACTCGGTGTCAAGAACAGACAGAAGACGAAAAGCTCCATAATTCTCTGATCTGTGGAAATTATCATGGTAAATCAAAATGGACTCTTTTTTATTTTCAGATGTATTTATTTATTAACTTTGTTGCGGCCCTAATTCATTTGTAATTTATTACAGGTTTACTCAGTCACTTTAGTGAATGTGTACAATTTTCAAAACCATATATAAAAATTGTAGTAAGACTGGGGGGTATAAAGCAAGATTTTTTTGATTACAGATTTGCGCCTGGCATGGCTTTCCTATGGCGAAGTTTAACGTGACTTAAGGATGAGGGTGAGGCCTGTTAAGGTGACCATTTGGCTGGGAGGTACTGGCCATACAACTAAAAGAAAGAGCCCTGGAAAGGAAAATCTCATAACTGCGAGAGATGGATGTTTCAGGAGGTTTGGATTTAGCCACACTTTTGGCACTGTGCAATCTCTCACCAGTGCTTTACTGATAAATCAGCCCTTTGTGGAATTCAAAGGTGTTGTGGAACTTTTCTCTGAAGTTGCATCTATTACAGCTTTTCGGGAAGATAGTACATCATCCGTTCAATATGTAAAAAAAAAAATAGTTCTTTTACAGATGGTCTCCTCATAGATGTCCATGGATTTTCATTGCTGTAGATTTAGCTTGGCCTAAGGAGGTCACAGTATTCTATTATTTTTTGCCTTAGCAAAGGCTTTCACAGAACTGCTTATGGTGGAGAGAGAGCTGCATCATGAAGACGGAGAGCACACTGATGAGTTCCTGAAGATGAAGCGTTTGGGGTTAGGAAGTGTAGGAGAAGAAGCCAGATTACAGCAGATATGGACCCTGGGTGTGAAAGACTCCTATGTTGACTGACACATTTCAGACAAACATGCAAATAACTTGAAGTTCAAACAGACCATTCACAACTGGGTGCAGGACAATATACTCACAGCCCATTGTAACTTTCTGTGGGTCCCAACTTCTGTGGTCAACTACAATACAGAGAAAAACATTCCAGTTCAATTGCAATTTGGTCAGTTACACAAAAGTGTAGAAATTATGCGGACATTTTGATAAATATGAGATCTACCACGTTACTCAAAATTTGGAAGATTTTTTTAAGGCCACAATGAATTTGGGATTTAAAGATGTAAGGGATTCACTTCTGCTTGGAACACTATTCTAATTTTGTGGATCTTAAGTTCTAGATGGGGCTTTTACTCCAAATTAGTAAAAAAGAAAGGGTAATGTTTCACAAAAACTGCACCTTCATAATGCTTTTATATTGCATTCATAAAACTTTCAGTACACCTTCATAATGTATTCATAAAACATTCATAAACATCACGTATCTATACCTTAACATCCTAACATCCCTTAACAGCTGAAATATACATTAATTACAAACATCATATAATAATTACAAACATTAATCATTATAATCATTGAATGTGTTATTAATGTATATTAAAGCTGTTAAGACTGCTTATGAGTGTTCTATGAATGCATTATGAATGCATTATGAAGGTTCTACCTACAGAGCCCTCACCCCCCCCCAGGTCTCTCTATTTAACATTTCCTTGGCTACTGCTCTCTGATTTCTGTATAAATACAGCCCCCTAGTGTGGCTACTGCAGCCTTTCATATTAGTTGACCTGATAAGTAATTCTACATTGAGATTTACTTCTGCAAATACAAGCTTTAGAGTGTGGCAATGGAATGAGTTTGGAATTGTAAACCTATTTACTTTTTTCCAGCACACAAACTTCTTTATTTACTTTATTTACTCCTTCCAAATGGTGGCTTATGTCACATGTCTGACAATCCCCCTACAGAACTGTAACAGATGTTTGAGATAGATAAGAGCATTCTAGCCTTAAAAGACCTCTGCAAGGTCAAAAGAAGCCATGGAGTAAATGATCTTGAAGGAAAACCTTACTTTCGTCATTCTCGTTTTGCACTTATGGGAGGGGCAATGTGCAGCTCAGTGGGTTGGAACACAGTAGCAGGGGCAATGTAAAGGGGGAAGGGAGTAGCAGGGGGATGTAAAGACAATCCTAAGCTAACGGGCCCTAAAAAATTTGGAACATAATTGGATTGGTCTGGGTTGGGGGACTAATATCACATACTTTCATGGGTCCTACTGATGGGAAGATCACCAGGCTAGGCAGAATGATTGTACCACTAGGACCTTGAGCTTTGGATAAAAGCGTCTGCCAAATCAATAAAATGTAAGCGAGAGTAGGAAATTAAGAAACGAGACATGCAGACATAATGGCAGAGAAGCTACGAGGAGGCTTCATGCTGGGGCCGAAACAGCAGCTGACGAGATGTTTTCAGTCTACCGAAAGACTTGGTGATGGGTAAGAGGTAGCAAGATGGATGGACTGATTTCCGTCTGTGTGTCCAAAAACATCTGCCATCCCAGCTCAGTCGGAACTAATAAATAATCAAAATAGAGAGATAGTTAGGATGCTGTCCCTGTGTGAACATGCCTCTGTGCGTCTTCAGTATGTCTTCACAATGCGATCTGTCTTAGGGTCTGTTTCCTTATACATAGGCCACACCCCAGTACAGGGCAGGCAAGGTCATGGCAGATAATGACAAGGCAGGGAGACACATCTTATGAAGATTCTGCAGTTTGTACTTTGATCAGGCACTAATGCTTGATGATGTGTTTTTTATAAAGAGGTACTGCCCCCGCCCCCACGCCCCTGGCACCAAACCTCAGAGCTGCTCCAGTGCTACCAATATCAAGCCACATCTACCCCGTTATGCAGCGCGCTCAATGTCAGTGAGAGTGAGTGTGATATGGCATGACGATTTGCAGTTTGTGAAGAGTGTTGGGTCGGCTGCCTGTGTTCAGTCCAGGCAACAGATCATATCATGTCACGGTGGCAAGAGCCTGGATCACAGAGCTGTTGTGGAGTTGGGTGGGGACTCAATCAGCCCATTTTTCAGTGGCTGGCATGGATCCAAGTTGGACGACCCAAACTCTAAGTAAAGTTCTTCCTGTCTTGGCCACAGTGCATTCATTCTATTAAATAATCTCACAAAATTTCCAGGGCTGAAGAAAATGACAGGTCTTCATTGTCTGGGTCTTCTGTGCTCCTCTGGACTTTGAAAGGATGATATCAGTGTCCTACACAGAAGAATTTCTTTTACAGTTAGTGGTGTTGAAATAAGGTGTTCAGAACTCTGCCTATAATTATTTCATGTGGACATAATCCTGTGGTCCTTGTAGGTATTACTCTTGTTTACACAAAAATGTGGACATTATGTGGATTCAGTTCTAAGATAATTGAGCATAACTTTTCTGCAAATTGTCCTTTAAAGTCCCGTTGTATCTCGCTACCACTCGTGCTGATTGTAGGTGATAAGGGCAATGCAGATAGCTATATTTGCATGTCTTTGCACAGTTCTTTCACCACGTATGTAAAGTGGGATCCTTGATCATCAAATTCCCAGGGATCCCAAATCTGCATACAAAGACTTTCAGAAAAGCTTTGACCAATAAAGTGACCACTGATCCTCTACAACAGGGGTGGGAAATCCTATCCTCAAAGGGCCAGTGTGTATGCAGGTTTTTCGGTCAGCTGTTCAAACCCAGGTGTGAGAACTTTTTAGCCATACGAATGCAAAACGGCCCTTTCTGGATAAGACTGCCTACCCCAGGTCTACAACAGTGTTTTTCAAACCGGTCCTCGAGGACCCCCAGACAGTGCAGGTTTTTGCTCCCTCCCAGCTCCCTGTCAGACAGTGCAGGTTTTTGCTCCCTCCCAGCTCCCTGCCAGGCAGTGCACATATTTGCTCACAAAACAAGCAAAAACATGGACTGTCTGTGGCTTCCTGAAGACTGAGCTGAGAAACAAACTACAAGGATAAGCTTCCACCCATGTAGACAACATGACTACTATGCCTAGTATAGAAGTGTTTTTATATTCAGCCGGCATTTCAATAAATTCTGTATGCAGATGTCTAAATTGACCTGTGGGGGGTATGTTGTGCTGATGGGGCAGGTTTCTCAGCCTTTTCCTCACATTGTACTGCAGGTATACGTGGCATTGTGTACACATACCACCAGCATTTCTAGCAATACCAGGTTATATGACTCTTTCAGGATACATACACATGTGTCCTTTGGCCACATGGTAGACACCATGCACCATATAGGCCAAGCGGGGCCCCCAAGAGGAGGGTGCCAGTACATGGCAGAGCTCTCAGAAACCCAACCTTCCAGTAACCAAGCTCTTTTTCCTTTCAGCTGCGTCAGTGGCAGCCTGTAAATCAGCCGCGTCATTAAGAGAAGGAAAGTCAAGGGAGAAACCATAAGACGGTTTGGAAGTAGCTGCTTAGCTGACTGCTGCGTCACTGGCACTGGCACAGCCCTGGCACTGGCACTGCCCTGGCACTGCTGTATGACAAGATGGGTGTGAGCTTCACGTTTAACAACTGCAAGCTTAGCAGGTAGCAGAACTGAGGAAGGTACAGTACCATGCAAAAATCTTAGGCAGTCAGAGGAAATGTTTAAAGCTTTTTATCTGGGTAGTAAGTGTACATTTACTAAAAAAAAAAAAAAAAAAAACAATTTAACATTAGAAGATATGCAAATTTAGAGTAATACATTAAAAACCAACAAGAATTTTTTTCTGTTCTCCAAAAAAATTATTGACGTGTGGTTGGGGGTGGCGCAGTGGTGCAGTGGTTAGCGCTGCTGCCTCACAGTAAGAAGGTTCTGGGTTCGGTCCCCAGGTCATTTATGTGTAGAGTTTGCATGGGTTTCCTCCCACAGTCAAAAAGTGTGTGCAGTAGTTTAACTGACAAGTCTAAGTTGGCACTGTGTGTGTGTGTGTGTGTGTGTGTGTGGGTTCCTGTCTGCACCTGTTGTTCCCAGGATAGACTCCAGTCACCCCAGTTCAGATTGAGTGGTTATGGGGATAGATAGATATACTATTGGCTGCCTAGAAGAACATTGCTTTGGTTCCCAAAATCCTCCTCAGGGACTCCTTAGCCATTCCATATATATGTCGCATCTCACCACCAGCTCACTAATTAATATCTCCATTAATATGGAGAAAACAAAAGAGATGGTTGTGGATTTTAGGAGGACCAAGACCACTTACACCCCCTTCACACTGGAGGTATAGCAGTAAAGATGGTGTCAGCTTTCAAATCCAATGAGTGCACATTTCTGACAGTCCACAAATACCTCGCATACTGTGAAAAAAGCCCATCAATGCCTCTGCTTCCTGAGGAAATTGAAACAGTCTGGACTAAGGACATGTGTCCTTAGCATTTTTTACAGATGTGCAGTAAAGAGCATCCTGATGTCCTGCAGCTCGGCAGCTGTACTGCGGGGGACAGAAGCTGCCTGCAGTGGGTGGGTAAAACTGCTCAGATGATTACTGATACTAGTTTGCCATCCATTGGTGAGGTTTATACCAGCAAATGCAGGTTTCTAGTATCATCAAGGGCTCTAGATGACATAGTAACTAATGCTCCCTTCAGTGCTTGTGTACAACTCACTGCCTGTTTGTACATTTAATTGCTTCCATTTATTTATTGTTTTATTACATATGGTTAAACCCTGTAACCCCAGCTGCACCAGGCTTCCAAATAAACTACAGTGTCATTCTCATTACCTTGTGTTTTGCAGAACGACAATAAATCTTATCTAAAACTAAAAAAATCTAACTGAAATCTTAATTTAATGAGTTTAAAAGTTCAGTGATGCCTTGATTGGCCATATGGGGGCAGGGTAGTGATCTAATCAAAAAATATATTAATGTTTGAAGGTTGCTGCAAACACTGGGGTGATTTTAGGAGAGGTCTTGGAACAGTTAAACTAACACACTTTGACAAACATAATTTCATAGTTTTACACCAACATGATTATTCAAACATTATTTTCATTGACAATACTGTAGGTTTTGAAGAAGAATGTGTAATAGGCTTACCAGAGGACACAGGAAAATCACGCTGCTTCCAGAAAGTTCTGTATAACCTCAAACCCTTACCTCAGAGTCTGTATATATGGTTAGATGTACATTCAGAGAGACAGCAGGCTCTAGTAGGAACAAAGAATTCAGCCTGGTGAGCTGAGGTTGCATTTGGTGCTTGAGTGCTTTCCAGAATCTATCTATCAGAACAATCTACGTATCCTGTGCTTATTATGCCATCTGCAGTGGGAGAAGATGAACTATCGATATAAAAGATCTTCTCAGGGTCGGCAAATGGGACAGCTGATCAACATATGTCTTAATGGAGGTAGACACAGCTAGCTTGCAATCGTGTGGTTCCCAATCATCAGGGCAAGGAAAAAGTCCACCTGGATTCAAAGGAGAAACATCTCCGTATTGTGACATTTACGCAAAGCAAATTCGATACCATATGCTCTCTAAGTTAACAGATGTGGTGTGACAGACTTCAGCTCAATTGCATGTGGGGCGATAGGAACAAGGGGTTGCCCCAGTACCTCAGGAGCGGCACATGAAGCTGGTATTACTGCTGTAAGATACGGAGAGTGACCTGCAGCAAAAGGGTTAAGTGTAGTACAAGATTAAGCAGAGGGTTCTGCTTGGACCCATGGTTTTCTGTTAAGATCAGCTATGCAAATCCTCAGGTCTCATAGCAAAAAAAGGTAAAGGGTTTGGAATGATCATACAGGGCATGAGTTGGTGCACAGCTAAGGGCTGTTGTCTAGGCCACGGAGGGAGAGGCCTCTATCTCAGTCCATTCCCGTGGCTCCAGGCTGGAAGGTGAACTGATCTCCAATAAGGATCACGCTAATATGGCATGATCTAAGATCTCCTGTCCTCATTAACCTCACACACGTCAGAAAGTGTTCATCTATTCATGGTAATGGGGTGAGGCAAAGAGGATATTGTCTGAACTCGCCCTGGTGAGATAAAGTGAGTGCAGCCCTTCGAGGCGTGCCGTACAATTTTAACAGAAAGAGACTGGTGTTGGGATACGACCGAGAATGGCTGCTGCATTTGGGACTACTGGAAAAGCAGGAATGACACATGCATTTGCTGCCCTAAAGGCTTGCACATATGTGACCCATCACCACGAAATGAGTCTGGTGTATTTCTACCAGTGCAACTTAAGACTCATTTCGTGGTGATGGGTCACATATCATAGTGAATATTTTCCCAGTTTCTTGACAGGCAATATAGGAGTGTTACAAGGGCTGTGGGTGGCAATTGTTACCCTTTGTTTTAATGGAGCCGGAATTACTGGTGCTATATTTCTTTCATCCTCTGGGCTAAATCGGTACTCCTGTTTCATTAGGTGGTTCTCAAATAATATGGACAGCGGTAGCTGAGCAAACACAACAAAATCAACAGAATGTACTTCTGGATGCAGCTGATCATGCATGTTTAAATACATTCGATGTGCCCAGAGATGCTGGAAACGCAACACGATAGTATCCGTCTGCTACATGGATAAGCAATCCTCCTGTGCCTCTGTGGACACTCTACCCAAATCATTGGTTGATAACAAAGCCAAATCACAAAGGTCACGTGATGTATGTTGGTGGGAACTTCATACAACTGAGTTTGGGCATCCAAAAGAGAGACCTCGGTATGTAACCCTTTTGTGATGTTAAACAAATGGAGACCATAGCTCATTGAAACCCAGCCTCACTGCATTTCTCACGATCTCCATAAAGTCTGGGCTCTCATAGTCTGTCCTTAGCATTTGTCAGTTACGGTGAAAAAAAAAATGGAACTGATGAGATTAAATTCAGGAGTTTACCATACAAAAAAGTGGTCAGTACATTTCCACCAGTACACAGTATTGGTGCAACACTATCATTGTAAAGCTAGAAGCCACTAAAGTTTCAATATCTGGTAACATCAGGTCTCTCTAGAATTTGTCTAGCTGGGTCATGCTAGACTGTAGAGTTTTTAAAATATATTTTATATGTGTTTCTCACTGAAGGGACCCATTTGTACAGGTAACGAATTAGAAGAGTGTTTCTCAACCTAGGAAAGTAAAACTCCAGACAAGAATTTTGTTTCAACCAATCAGTTGAGTATAAAACGTTACAGTAACAGAGTATTCATATGGTTGGTTGAAACCCCTGGAGGTTATAGCTAATGACTATGCTGGACTTTCCTACCACCCTAGTATCTCCTGCACAGCTTTCCTCCCCCAGCCTATGCAGTGTTTTCATCTCCTAACTTTCCCTATAGGCCACTTACAAATGCATGAACAAGAGTACTTAGTAGTCTCTTCCTCCTCTGTCAGTCCTGAGTTTCCCTCAAACCCCGCCCCACCCCACCCCCGCACCAAGTCTCTCCAAGTACTCTCCTGGGTCCTCTGCAGACTTGCTTACCAGCCTACGCATTAGAACAGACCACATTCGAGGGAGCTATGTCTTTAGCCACTAGCACTGGCCTCTCCCTTGCCTCACGTAAAACACTTCTAGATATCTCACTATTGGGCCTTTATCCTGACACTTGATGTTTACAGTTCTTGCAAAACATTTGTATCTTCCCGAGTGGGACTGGCTGTGTATAGCTATGCCCAGATATTTCTGAAAGACTGTCAGGTCTGTTTTAAGATCACAAAACTGCATGGCTACATCTCTTAATTCAGTAACTGTCTACGGCTGATTTACCCAAACTGTACTTCCATACAGGCCAGAAATCCCCTGCTGGGGATAACATTGTAGTAACTACCTTGCGCTTATTCACGGTTTTCGAATGAGTGTCATTTTCCTATTGCTAACCCCTACCGCTTTCAATACTGCTATAACTACTGCTGTCGCTATGACGATCTGACTTAAGATCACTACCAGATTTGCTATATGAGTGCTCTGCTGTGGATGTGTGTGCCATCCTCGTCTCCTTGAGGTATGTTTTGGGGGAGGGAGAGAAGTTGTTGCACCTGGAGGTTCGGTCTGTTTCCTCTCAGCACACACGCCTTCCCCTGTCTCATTTGGGGTGGGGTACATACTGCCTGTGCCTGGGCTGTTGCTTGCACATTGAAAAGTGGGGGTCTGCAAGTTAATATGGCCACTGCAAAATGATCAGCTCACTCACTACACTTAGGCACTTCTTAATTTTTAACTCCTTAATTTTTAGGACTGGACACAGTATCATAGTGTATCTCGCATCTTTAGCCTTTTGCCATTCTGTGTCGTGTTACTTTTTAGCCCTTATTCTCTTTGACATTTCTTTGTGGTTCTCTGCTTCCCAGCACCACATACTAAATGCTCTCCCCTCTTCGCTTCTGTCTTCTCTCACACCTCTCTTACACACTCCGATCTATCTGTTAAAGCTACCATTCTTCTGCCCAACCCCCCCCCCCCATTCCACATTTGACAGATTCAGATCCATAATTCGATCTATTCACTCTTTATTCCAACCCATGCTGCTTCTGACTGCAAGTAGACAGTTTGATGTTAAACATATGTAGAGCTTCATGTGTACATACATGTATACTCTCATAAATTGTCTTGCATGTTGTATGTTATACTGGGGCCACACCCACCAAGAGAAATTCCTTGTATGTTTAACATACTTTGCCAGTAACGATCGGATTGTAATTCTGATTATGCAAAGAGTAACTCTAACTGATTTTTATTCTGCTGTGTTCTAACACAGACCCTATCCCTCTTCTAATGAAACATTCTGAATACCTCTTCTCAGTCCAAAACGTCCACAGTTCATCGGGTTCAACCTAACCTGTCCAATCCAGTTCCGTGCCTTTGATCCTCTCAGAAAGAAAACACTTTCTGCAAAAAGAATCTTGTGTCACAGCCAGAATCGGGCCCCCTCCCACGGATCAGCCCACAGGCAAATCGCCTGACTGGAAAACTTATATTAAAAAGGTGTTCCTCTCTTGCCATTTTTTTTTTTAGGAACATCCGTCGAATTTTAGCCCCTGAACTGCCTGGTCTTGCAATGTTGTTTGTGAAGCCAATTAACTGCTGAAAAATTTACTCCCTAGTCTGAAGGTTCCATGGACTTACATACCCTTGATACCTCATGCCCAGGCATGACAGCAAACTCTCCACCAATCACAGTAGCATATATGAAGTTATAAATGAGTATAATCACATGAAGCAGAAATCCACACCGGAAAATGCCAGGTTTCATGAAAGCCAACAACTCACATGGCCTTTGGGGGCTGTTATGATCAAACTCTACTGCAATGACCATCACCATAGTCAATAGTGTACGATGCATTTAACTGACAGTTAATAGTCGTCTTTTACCATGGCGCACCATGTGCACATGTAACATTTCTGATTCATATGTGAATCAGCGCTTCAGAGAGCCAATGGGCACTGTGCCACTGTGAAACGCCCACCTGGATGATGCAATGGCAGCCATTCTGCACCAGTACGCTAACCACACAGTAGCTAAGGTGGTGAATGGGCAGGAGAGGATTCACCAGTTAGATATAGGGGGTGATTAGGAGGCCAGATCTGATAGGGCCTCAGTGGATGATTTGAGGCTGGACATCAGGGTAGCACCCCTCCTCTTTCAAAGGAGGCCCAGGGATCTTTTATGACCTCAGGAGCTCGGTTTTACATCTCATCCAAAAAGGCGGCACTGGAGCAAAGGGCTCCATACAGACCACTGGATGGACTAACCTATTGGCCAATACAAAATCTCTTCCAGTAGTAACCCAGTATCTTTCCCAGTTGGTTTCCCATGCAAGTACTGGCCAGGCCCAAACCCGCTTGGCTTCACATGCATTACCCAAGATGAACTGCAGGCGACATGGCTGTTGACAAATGCCACTAAACCCAGATTTAAGAAAAACTCTCTTTCCTTCATAAACTGATATTTCTTACATGTACCATATATTGAGAGTGTTATTTCTGGGTTCAACTATCCAGGTTTTTTGGGACATTCGGCGCAATCCTGCATGTGTGTTCCAGTCCCAGCTAGCTCATGTCCCAGAGGGAAAGGCTGTGACCCGGCTTTAGCAAATCACCTGGTCCACCTTCTGGTCCTGGAATACATTAATGTCTGTCAGATCCAGCTGCCAGCAAAGCACTGAATGTGGAACAAATTGCTGCAAGTGAGTGCTGTATAAACACCATACATTGAGCAGTCAGTCACCAGCCCTGGACCCGGAGACCCATAGTACACACTGATTCTTTACCTCTTTAACTCTGTGCTGATATAGAATATTAAAAATTGCATATATTTAGTCTGCGTGACCCTGCCAAGGACAGGTGTCTAGTTGTTAGATGGATGTAAATAATACTCAGTTTCTGTCTCTTAAACAACACAACTAGCAGCAGAAATTGCAGAAATGTGCATTTGTTTCTTGTGTTTACTTATTTTCCAGTATTGTTGTCGACAAGAATGTGCGTGGGTGTGTTTTCTGAGGACTGGCCATCCTGTACTCGTTAACTAGTTATGGAAGGTCCCTCCCAGCTTCCAGCCAATCCAGAACACCAAATACCTGATTACAGGTGCGCTGGGACTTGGGAGAGAGTAAAAATGTGCACTGTCGAGGGGTGACACAAACTAGGTTGTGAAACGCTGCTCTAAACCACTTTATATAATTGTCCCAGAACCCCGGTTCAAAACAACATTCAATACCTCAAAGATCGTTTTAAACCAAGATACATACTTGAAAAGTACTGCAACCTGGACCAAGACAAGATGGATGGATGGATGGATGGATGGATATAACCATAACTGCTCCATGAGTTTCCTTGTTTTTTCCATATCAGTTACTGTCTGAAGCTCTTAAAGCAGAATTAAGTTGTTGAAATGATCCTACATTGGTGTTTTCCCCCCACAAATTGTCTGCATTTCCAAGTCCTGCAGTGCACTGGCGTCCTACACTGGGTGTTGGGGGGGGGGGGGGCGCGGCGGGGGGGGGGGGGGGGGGGGGGGGGGGGGGGGGGGGG
>JAODJX010000042.1:10313905-10334601 GCA_026776945.1 Isichthys henryi
TATTTGGTGGTTTGCCCCCAAAACTTTGCTCCTTTTCCAAGGCCTGCATGCCACGGGCGACCAACACTGGGGTTACCCCCCCCCCCCCCCCTTGCTCTGTATGCTGCCGGGAATAAGATCCAAGCCCCATCCCATTCATTCCATTCAATTACATAACCCAGATGCAATCACCCTGTAACTGATTGTCAGGGGTCTTTCAACTGAAGTCTAGGGCATCTAACTGGATGCTACATGCCTTTACACATCAGCTTAAGGGGACAGTGGAACATGATGCTTTCACCTTAAAGCTTCAAGTTGAAGTTTCATACACTGCAAGTTGCCAAGCTTGTTAATAGCCATTGTAGACTAATTTTATTTTATAGAACTGAAATGACAAATGTCTTTTTTACAATAACAATGTAAATGTATGCCCTCCAGGGTGTCTCTATTTTATGTCCTGTGCTTCTTGGTATATACTGCAGGTTCACCACGACACTAAAAATCTTCTTCACTAAAGTGGGAAAAAACCATTAACTTTCCTAAACTGTTTGGGTGTGAAACTAACTAAGAATTTAATGTAAATCGATCAATTTAAAGATAGTAATGTTACACAAATATCGTTTCTTTCTAAATGTTTTCCAAACTACAATTCGCGTTTGTAAATTATCCTGGTGTTGTCGGTATCTTAGCAACCAATATGCGTTTAAACTGGGGGGTGAACTTTAAGGGGCTGTTTTAATGGTAAAACAGTCTCATTCTGGCAAATATTACTATGTAGCGCATTTCGCTTGGTATTTTCACGTGAACTGAATGGCAAAGAAATCCCCTTTTACTGACCGCAGTCCGTGGCATCCATGGTAAGAAAACGGCTTTGGGTCCAGGGAAGTTTGGTAGTCAGACCAAATGTAAAATTACCTACTTCACCAGACGATGGGACAGCTGAAATAAATATGAAGCCGTTTACATAGAAATTGATAGAATACATGTAAACTGTACCAAGCTACCTAGGCAGTTTATATTTCGAAATAATGTGTGTGTTTTTTTTTAAAAAAAATGTATTTTGGGAAATTGCCATAACTGAAAATGAAACTTTTAACTTTTCTAACTAGTTAACTTGTCACTAATTTTACATTTCCATGGGTTTAATGTTGAGTTTTCCTTCTATATTCTGAGTCAATCAGCTACAATCACAATCTCGGTGACGTTAGTACGTACGTCATACGTTAGCCATTTAATTTGCATATAGAAGATACTGTTTATGATTTGCCAAAATGTATTCTACCAGAACGACCTTGTGCAGTTCACTGTAACTCGAAAGTGCAGTCCAGAAACGTCATCTTGTTTTATTGCTAATGTCCGCAGTACTGTGTGGAAGTATAAAGCTATATCAAGTATATATAAACCCTGTTTTTTGTGCTATGCTACCTGGAATAGGCTCAGGGCGCGCCCTCTCCCTGACCCTGCTAGGATAAATGGTCAGATGGATGGATATATTCTGCCATAAAATGCAAATTTATAAATCCTTTCCTAATTTCACAGTCTGTAAGGTAATGTAAATTCTGCTTGTGGAGTGCATAGCACTTACACAGGGGCTTAAGCCAGACAGCAGCCAATACCTTGCCTGAGCATTTTATCGACTGCATCTTGCAAATGTAGCCAAATTGCACTCAAGGCATCTGAAGTTGTCTTCCGTGATAAGACAGATCCAGTCCATAGGGCAGAACATGGTTCTGGAAAAGCATGGAAAATGCTTTTCTCCTTCCACAGCTCTCTGAGTCAACAGTTTTCATTCCCGCAAAGCATCTGGAATCATCCAGACGGGTGTCTCTCTCTGCATCAAACTAGCTTTGAACAGCATTTTTTTTTTTGTGTGATAGACTAAATTAAAATTTGAAAGTTTTAAGAGTTTCCATTTTCCGTTTGAATGACAATGTTGTGGTGGAACATGACTCCCAAAATGCACTGCTCTAAATGCGGGACCATTATACAGGACCATTTACCAAGAACCCTACTTTGCCTTTCATTTCTTCACCTTAAGGTACAAGGAAAGGCTGCCCAGCAGATACATGAGGGAGAATATGAAAATACAGCAACCCTCAGGTGTCCTTGACTCAGGCCGCTGGCGTTTCCTGCAGCCAGGGCTGGACGGGTTGATGGCTGCAAGGTCAAGCACCATGCAGACTCAGAGGGAGGTGTGCCCCAGTCTACATCGCAACACCGGCTCAGCCTGTGCCTCCACCAGCAGCAACAAATCCAGTCCTCAGAAACGCTTCAGCAAGGAGCAAGCGTACCTGTCTAAACAGAACCCGCAACAACTAGCGCGGCGGGAACATCTTGCTCAGGTGGAACAGAGATTATCCCAGCACCCTCTTGCCCTCTACCAATTCCTGAAGGAGAGCATGCCCCCTGAGGTGAGACACACCCATTCCATGTGCATGCCAGGACAAAAACGATCCGCAGAGTAAAGCAGCCATGTGTAGGTTGCTTGATGATGTTTGTACTTGCTGTAGCTGTTGGGTGACATGGGTTTTGGTGACGCACATTGAATTGTGTGTGCATCCTGTTACCTTTTGGGAACGGGATATGCGTACGTATCTTTTCACCAATTCGTGGTTGCGCTACAGCTTTTCATTGAGGTGGCATCGTTGTTGTACCCCGAGATGCCCGTGGACAGTGACGAAGTTGTGAAAGAGGAACATTGTGCTGGTGACACCAGTTCACAGTGTGAGACACGGGAAGTCTCGGCCGCAGGCAGTGCGCAGTAGGTTAACTTCTTAACGAGTCTAACACGCCGCTGAACACTGATCTATATTGGAGGGGCCATGAAATACATAGCCTGCTGTTCTGGGTGTGTGATTTGATTTTGCAATAAGTATGCAATGCCTCTAAAAAGTCAACACACCCCTGTAAAACCTGGAGGTTTTTTTGATGCAAAAAATTAAACCAGGATAAGTCATGTCAGATCTTTTCCCATCTTTATTGTGATATTGCAATGGACAAAATTCCAGTAAAAAAAAAAAACTAACGGAAACTTTTTGGGAAAAATAACTTAAAATAACTTGGTTGCATATGTGTACACTCCCTTTTATGTGTTCAGAATCCAATCACCTTCAAACTGATGTGCAAAAGCAATTATACTCCTGTCAGAGATGAAGCGTTGATCCTGATTAACCTGAAATAAGTAAAGACAGATCAGCTGTTTCTGTCAGAATATGTTGACATGTTTTTGGTTGCATCCACTGCTGTTGAACCCATTAGGCGACATTGGCAGCTGCCTTTGGGTGCATTTGTCTGACGGGAATTTGACTTAGCCCCCCCCCCCCCCCAAGAGCTCGAGTGTGAGTACCGTCCAAAACTAAGCTGGTTAGGCTTGCCTGGGTGGAGCTATTTCTCATGAACAAAAAAGAAACATCCAAGCCTACCTAAAATTTGTCAAAACACACACTTACTGTGAGCATGCAATAAGTATGCAATTCCTCTAAAAAGTCAACACACCCCTGTTAAAACTGGAAGTTTTTGTGATGTAAAAAAATTAAACCAGGATAAATCATGTCAGCTCTTTTCCCACCTTTATTGTGATATTGCAACTGACAAAATTACAGTAAAAAAAATTATTTGATGAGACCGAGATAGAACGTTTTGGTCATTATTTCAACAGATATGTTTCATGCAACGGTAAGACAGTTTATCACCAAAAGAACCCCATACTTATGGTGAAGCATGGTGGTGGCAACATCATGCTATGGGGTGGCTTCTCTTCAGCTGGGACTGGGGTTCAAGTCAATATAGAAGGAATCATGGGTAGCTCTCCATGCCAATCTATTTTGGCACTAAACCCGCAGGTGTCTGTTAGAAAGATGAAGAAGAATTTCACCTAGCAACATGATAATAAATAAAAGCATATATCCAGCTCAACAAAGGAATGGCTTCAGGAGAAGAATATCAACGTTGTGGAACGGCTCAGGCCTAAATCCTACTAAGAACCAGTGGTGCTTCAACAAAGTATTATATAAGGGGTGTGCACACTTAAGCAACCAGGCTATTGTTTCATTTTCATTGGTATTTTGTTGCATTAAATATGACATCATTTTTCTTGGTTTTATTTTTACAAAACAACACCCTGCAATTTTAATATGGGTGTGGAGAACATTTAAATCCACTGTAATTTAAAGTTTTATTGTCATGTATTCTGCACAAAACAGTGAAATTCTTATAATTACAGTATACTGTGTATCTAAAAGATATGAACAGATATTTTGCAAGTGGTAACTTGCAGAATGGCATGTGTGAGATTAAAAAAATTAAATATATATCGCTCTAGTACTAGCATGTTCTGGGGACTGACACAGGACTCTATCCAGCTCTAAGCCTGATAGATCTAGACCAGGAAACCCACATCTCTGGAAAGTGAAAGGCAGCATGAATCCCTGTGGGGTCCAGGGGCGGCTCTTGAAGTCCCGAAGCACCATCTCCCAGGATGAGGATACCCAGAAAGCAATCAGTCAGTTATGCAGCTTCATAGCATCACTGGTGAGTGAGGTCAAGCTAACCTGCTATACTGTTAGCCGGCCACAAACTTACTCACCTCCCGAAATATTCACCCGCTATACTGTTAGCCGGCCACAAACTTACTCACCTCCCGAAATATTCACCTGCTATACTGTTAGCCGGTCACAAACTTACTCATCTCCTGAAATGTTCATCTGCCATATTGTTAGCCTGTCACAAACTTACTCACCTCCCGAAATAGTCACCTGCTATACTGTTAGCCGGTCGCATACTTACTCACCTCCCAAAATATTCACCTGGTATAAGATTGCTTACTTCTTTAAATAATCTAGTATGCAGCTCTGGAAAAAGCTAAGAGGCAACAGCAAAGTATTTATTTTCACTCATATCTCAATTTATGAGCAGGTTACTGTGTAAAATATGCATTTTCTTTTTTCAAAATCCAATCTGGTTCTTCCCTGCTTCTCACTGACGAACGGCTTCTTCCTTGCTTTGCGGGTCTTCAATCCTGCTTCTATGAGCCTGTTATGAACTGTCCTAGCTGTGCACATCACACCACTTAATGTTTCCCATTCCCTTTGAAGATCACTTGAGGTCATCCTCCGATTCATGAGAAACTGTCGGATAAGTTGACAGTCATCTCTTAGAAAGTCGCTTCCGCCCTCTACTTGGCTGGTTTTCGGTCGTTCCCAGTGTCTCCTGCTTCACCACGTTCCTGTGTGCTGCTGTCTTAGAAACTTTGAGCCTGGAAGCAACCTGCCTTGCAGTGGAGCATTTTCGCCGACAGAGCAAGGAGTAAACCAGGATTTAAAAATGCAGATTTATTTTTTTTAATTTAGTGTAGTTTTTTATTTTGTTCCAGAGCTGTGCATTTCGGAACACTTTACTTGAGGGAGCATAATAAATAATATAGTGGGACACACTTACTTAATGCATCAAAAAACCAGTATCTAAGTGTCAGTTATGTACTGATCCCATCTTCGCTCGTCAGTTATCAGTTTTTACGGTCCATGCATTTCATGTAGGAACTTCATTAGTTCATGAATTGTTCTGGAGTAGTAACTGAATAAGTAAGATAATTATGGCCCTTCAAGTAAAGTGTGACTGTATATCCCCAGTTATAATAAACCTTATAAGTGTCACTTCTCTATTCATTCCTCTTTTATTTTATATATTTTTTTGCAGTAGATGACACAGAAAAACTCTCTGAGAGGATTCAGTTAACACCCAGGGTTTATATGAGGGTTAGAGAATTCAGAGAAAATGGATGAATATCAGTAGTCCTGCTGCCCAGCTCTCATGCTTCTCTGTCCCCACCCAGCCCGGTGAGAGTGGCAACCTGGACGAGGCCACCCTCCTGGACCTCTTTGACAGCAGCTATGAGAGGAAACAATCACAGACCTTCCCCGTCCAGGTGGTGTCGCCCTCTAGTGCGCCAGACGAGTTGCGCCGTTCCCCGGAAGACCCGCACAGAGTGATGACCCAAGATATCCCGTCTAACCAAGAGGCACCTGAGGTAACCAGCGTCACTCTCAGAACTGCACAACAGTCACACCGTGCTGAAAAACATGCTCATTCATAGGCGTGCCAAAAATACTGGCTGCTGTAGTACTTGGTATCATTAATAATCCGTTTAGCAAATTGTCTGCCAAATTTGCATTGTGCCATAATATTGTCAAAGGATTAATAAACTTCCAACTGCCACCAGCTTTCTGAAAACCTGTGGGCATTGGACAGCTTGCATAATGTATCAAAATTTAACGCAATAAAGTGAATGGCACCTATAGCTAGTGGCTCACTGGGTAAATTAGTGTATATGTGTATAGGTTGTGGTTCTCTTTCGAGTCCCTGGTTCTCTGTGTGTGGGGTTTGCATCCTCTTTTTGTTCAAATCGTCTTCAGCTATGTACTCTGGTTTGATCCCACAGTCCAAAGATTTTGGTTACATAGCTTGGTGCATCTGATGGGCCTTTGGCTTGTGTCTTTGCGCTCTCTTATTGCCTGGCATCTGTCCCACGCTGGGATAGGCTAACAGTCACCTTCACTCACCTGCAAATCAGTTACTATGTTCCTGTTCTCATATTTCCCCGGTCTGTTAGTCCCTTTGTTAGAATCAAAATGGTTGTTCTGGCTGTGTGTTCCGCTCCCCCAATCCTTTGAAGTAAATGCTAAGAAAAAAGTCTTTGACGTAATTCTGGTATTGTCAAAATAATAGGGCTACCTAGCTAGCACCACTGGTTTACCATGGTAAAAGCCCAGTTTCCCATACATTGTTCTGTGATCATATTTCAGTATCTCACAGATCACTTGCATAGTTTCTGCTAACTTTCTGTTCTCTATACCACACAATGCAGACCAGGGTAAGAGTGACACTCTCTTCTGAAAGACAGCATACAAGTAAATATATACTGTACAATAGAATACATAAAATATTGACCAATGACTACCTATGACAGTGATATTAGATTAACTGTATTCAATCAACATTGCCTGCATTTTCCAATTCATTAATAACCAAATCAAGTAGGTTTATTAATCATTCCAGCCATATACACAGTATACAGTACAAATGTTGTTGTGTTGGTTACTTGATAATGCTAATTGCCACAAAGGCAAAAAAAAATTGCAAGTTAGAATCCAGGTGCAGAGTTTTATTCTATACATCCATCCATTTTCCAAACTGCTTATCCTACTGGGTTGCGGGGGGTCCGGAGCCTATCCCTGAAGCAATGGGCACGAGGCAGGGAACAACCCAGGATGGGGGGCCAGCCCATCGCAGGGCACACTCACACACCATTCACTCTCACATGCACACCTATGGGCAATTTAGCAAGCCCAATCAGCCTCAGCATGTCTTTGGACTGTGGGGGAAAACTGGAGTACCCTGAGGAAACTCCACGACGACATGGGGAGAACATGCAAACTCCACACACATGTGACCCAGGCGGTGACTCGAACCTGGGACCAAGGTGTGAGGCAACAGTGCTAACCACTGCACCACCATGTCGCCCCCACGCAGAGTTTTTTTCAAAAAGCTAAATTGGATGCAGGACAAAGAAAGATCTGGTGCAAATAGTATTGGAAAAACCTAGAACTTTAAAAGGAGAAATCAAACAAAGGGTCGTGCACAAGGGAATCCAGAACCAAACCAACCACTTAGATCGGGACTCAGGTAAAACAGAAACTTCACACTAAGATGAGAGTCTCAAGTGTTTAAGCACGCGATTGGAAATACCTGACAGGTGTACACAGAAACTGGAACAGTGTGCTTAGTGTTCAGGAGAGGGGGATCGCTGACAAGAACTGAAGGACTGGGGTGGTGTGACAGTAACATAGTAATATGATACTATCCATCCATCCATCCATACATCCATGTTCTGTAACTGCTTGTCCTATTCAGGATCAGGGCGTCAGGAGTCTATCCCAGAGGCTACAGGTGCAAGGCAGAGAACAACCTGGGATGGGATACCAACCCATCACAGGGCACATTCACACACCATTCACACACCTATAGGCAATTTGGTAACTCCAATTATCCTTAGCATGTTTTTGGACTGGGGGGGGGACCACAGTACCCAGAGAAAAACCCACAATGGCACAAGGAGAACATGCAAACTCCACACCCACAGAACCCTGGAGGAGACTTGATCGGTGATCCCAGAGGTGGAAGATGACAGTGCTAACCACTGCACCACCATGTCAACCCATAAAATGCTGTTTTATAATGAATTCATTTTTCTACTCTCATTCTACACCATGTTGTTTTGAAATAATCGGTTCATTACACTTTACTAGTAATTGGATTGTAAGTTCAACTCCATCAGTGATGAGTAGCACAGTGATTCCCTGGGCATCACCATAGCCTCACACCCTCTGGGTTCTGGGTGTGAATCCCATCCCTGCTGTGTGTGCTTCTTCCTGCAGTCCAAAAACACGTTCAGGCAAACTGGTGTCTCTACATTTCCCATAGGGTGCATGTCCTCGTGCTTGGTAATTTTTACCTAGGCAAATTCCGCAAGCTTTCACCGAGTAAGCGGATAGATAGATTCATTAATGACTGGGTTTTGGGAGTTTTACTAACACAAAAATGTTCTGAGGACAGAAAGAAAAATGATTGGTTCTGAGAGATAACAAATCAGACTGTAGAGCAGGTGGGACCAAGTAACCAATCAGATATCTTGGTCCTGCCTAATCTAGTTGCTTGAGCCCATCTCCTCTATAATCTGATTGGTTATCTATCTGAACCAATCATTTTTCCTTCTGCCTTCAGAACATTTTTGTGCAAGTAAAACTCTCATGAACTAATGAGCGACATCTGCTTATGCATAAAACTAGTGGTTTTCAGTTTAGTTCATTATACCACAGAGTCACCTAGAGAAGCACTGATTAAACATTGGGCCTGGTACTTCAATCCACAGATATCATGGAAGCAGACTACATGTGTAGATGATGTTCCTGAGGACCAAGGGCTCATGCAGCCAAGCCTCAAGGTGGGCCTGCCTAAGAAGTAGAAGAGAGCTTGATATGGGGGGTGGGGGGCTGGGACAACTTAATAATTTAAATGCAAAGGTCTGTTTATTGCAGGCATGAAGCAAAACTAAATACTGGGGGGGTGGTTCCTCTCTGGTTGTTACATACTTGGGACTTCCTATCTGAGTTGCTAATATTCCAAAGTCAACAAGGAGAAAATGGCTACTGTTTGTAATGATGGCCCTTCTTCAGGACGAGGAGCTGAAGCAGCTTCCGGTAACACTGGCCTTCAGAGAGTTCATACACCGCAAGGGGCTGAGGGAGCCCAGGGTAAGACAGGATCCTGTACCCGTCACTTTCAGACATGAACTTAGCAGACAAACACTTCACTCCAGTCTTTTCCAATCCGGTCCATGAGGAACTGCACACAATCCACAGTTTTGCTACCTCCCAGCCCCTGGAGCAAAAATGTGGACCATCTGCATGCTCCTGAGGACTGGGTTGGGAAACATTGCTTTACTGTGTCTTACCATAAACTATGAAGTGCATCTTCACTATTTACTTAACCTTTGGCAGGAAAGTCCTTCACCACTATGAATTTTCTACAGTGTGTGTGCAGTTCCATGGAATTCTTTTGTTCTATTAAAGTGTTAGATCGTAACTCCACTGGCTTACATGTGTCTTCACAGTTCCTCCGCGCTCTTTTCTCAAATGAGGAGCAGAAGGGCGAGAGAACCAGAAGCTTCATGAACACTATGACCTCCACTTAACAGAGGAGCATGATGATCTCATCAGCTACGTGGAGTCAGTATGAAAGACACAGCTTTGATGTCACTCTGAGGTGCGAATGTCACCTACTCCATATACAATGTGTTTGCCTTTGGTCTGAATGCTATCTTCCTATTAAACTTGACGTCTGACCCTCTACAGCAGCTTTATTCAACATCAGCCCCAAATCGAACGTGTACTGCTATACAAAACTGGTGCTGTAATATAACTTGCGATACTAACCCACCTGAGTCTCCTGTTTTCTCCAGACGTACCTGTCTTGCTCAAAAGGTGGAATTAGGCAGTCTAGCTTGTTACCCTGGTATCTATTTAATAATGTCATTTAAGTTGGTCATGGTGATTAAAATATATTTTAAGTAATGAAGAATTGCACAATAATATTATGGGCCAGTGACTCAGTTCAAATGTCTATGTTGTCAAAAGAGGGACTGAGGGCACATTCATAATGCAATTAATGCAACGGACAGTAGATGCTTTTGGATCCACTGTGTACAAAACATAATGGAAGTGAAATTATTTTTAATGTAGTTTTTTTTTTTTAATAAAAGGCCTATAGAACCAGTCTTGCATTTCAAATGGCTGCCAGATCATAATGGACGATGACATTTACTGGTGTACCCTGAGGAAACTCCACGACGACATGGGGAGAACATGCAAACTCCACACACATGGAGATGAGAGGCAAAACTGTATGAGACACACATAGTCCAACAGACGGCAAAATATATTTTAAGAAATACATAGTTTCATGTTTAATTGTAATTGGATAAGCTTCTGTAAACCATTACCTTCTGTCAGATCAGTCTATCAAAACAGGGCTTGAAACGCGAGCGTCAGTTTGCGAGGCCATTACCCAACCAACTGCACAAGTTGCATATCAAAAGGTATGAAAACCACCTAGATGTTAGCCCTGATATTCAGAAAATTTTGAATTACAAAATCATAAACAGTCTATGCCAGGCGTCCTCAACTCTTCCCCGAGTGCCAAGGTCGCAAAAAAATAGCCAACCGATTAATTTTACTTCCACCAGCTGGTGACCACTGGTTGCTCTCAGTATTATATTAATGTTTAATGTTGCACTTTCTATTTTTCCATCTATTTCGGGGGCTGCTGGTGGCCCTACGACTTTATCAACCAATAGGCTACGGGTTCCACCTGCGCGTGGAGCCCGTTTCGTACCGATTTGGTATCAGGCGCTGCAGCAGGGCAGTGATTTGGTACCGAGGGAGCAGCGCTGGCTACTGCATTTCTGCAACAATGTTACACAGAAGAACCAAAGCGATCGCTGCGGGACGGCGCGATAACAATCGCTTTCTTTGTACGATAGTAAGATACGGACCGGCGGTGGGAGTCGCGATTTTCTCCTTGCTGTCCCTCTGGGCTGTAATTGCTATATACAGGACTATGACCGGGGAAAAGAAGAACAAGAAATACGCGTCGGAGAGGAAAGAAATCTCAACTGAAAGACACGCCCAGTGTAACAGTAAATTAACAGGTAATAAGTATGCTTCCCTGCAGCATAAAATGCAATATGAGTACAGACCAAACACAGTTCTCTAATGCAATAGCAGTAGTGTGAGCTATGTAAACGCTCTGAAGGCTACATTTTGAATGAATATGAAATACCCGCTGTTTGAGGATTTAAAGAAAGAGAAAACTTTATTTTTGGATTAGTGTCGGTGATTTATATATGATCTTTTTTCATTCTGCAGGTGTATGTCACGGTTTTTTCTGGGGGGGAAAAGCAAAAAAAATGTTGCTTGGTACTAAACATGTAATAGAAGAAAATAATACTTTAACATACAATAATACGCCAATTGGAAAGCCAAAGAAATAATAATGATTTATAAAAGAAATTAAAGAGAAAATATCAGCATAGCTTCATAGAAGGTCAGGGACATGCCATTTGGTGCTACCCTATATATCTATCAGCCAGTTAGTATAACGTCCTTTCAGCTCATTGGAATGAAGTTCAAATGTCAGTCGGTGAGTAGATGCAATATTGGCGAGAGTGAAAGAGCAACAGCTCAGGTTTCAGTATGAAATCATTGCGTTAAACGTTTTCAGCATCTCCTGACCTATTCAGTTACTTCAACAACGACTATTACGGCTGAAATTTTTCTAAAACTAGGAAGCACATACAAAGGTCATTTAGTCTAAATCACAGCGGTTCAAATACATGAAAGATATTTTAGCCGATAATACGGCGCCTTACAGGAGCTGATTGCATATTTCTTCCAAGGGTCATTATTTTCTGTACTTCATGTGGCCAGAAGTGTGTCAATATTAAATTAGTAGGAATCCGATAATGGTGGTATCAAGTCAAGTCCAGTCATTGAAAAATTAAATGTATAACATGTCCTTAATGAAAACGAATGCTTTAGTCAGATGAAAGAGGGGCCTTTGCAGATTAGCATGGGCGTCGCTGCTATTAAATCTGAGGGGGCCATGTCCCCCTCACATTTCATAATCATTCGTTAGTTAGTTTTATGCCAGTGTGTCCCCCCCCACATTCAAAATGCTTCTGACGCCCAGGCAGATAAGTATAATATAATGTAATGTTATGTCTTATTTTCCCTTTTGAAAAATAGTATTTTTATTTTGCAGAGAACTCTGTGGACTTTGCTAAAGACTGCAGAGAAAATGCATGGCTGCCAGGTGAACAGCAGAACCTGTGTGCTCGTTCCACAACAATAAATGAGCTAAATCAACGTTTTGAGTCAGGCTTGGGAAAGGACCAGGAAGAACATCCCGCTCAACTTCATGCAACCAATCAAGCTGAAACACCACCTGCACACAGTGACATCAGCAGTTACATCATACCAAAATACTGCATGGGTGGCCAACACGAACGCAGCTGCAGTGGTAATGATCACTATCACAATGACCGGCCTGACCTCTCAGGACAGCTGACTGGCAATTATCATGGTGGTACGGGGACTGACAGTACCATTGAAGAGACTGAAATGGATATAGGAATCTTGGTCTCTGGCTGTGATATACAGGTAGGAGACAAACCCAGATTGCCAGTGGCACTGGACACTGAAGTTCGCGGCGAATATCCAAATAGTCATCACTGTCACGAACAGGAGTGTCTCAGCATCCATATAAATGATGATTCGAGGGCAGGAAATATGACCTCAGATAAAAATGAAGACTTAGAGACAGAAAGCAATGTGATAGGTTGGATCTTTGACAAGAACGTGGACATGAATGTCACAGAAGCGACCCTGGACAGTAGCCAGCGATTTGCAACGATCAGTACAGAGGTTGGTGAGCATGAGCATGAAGGACTTGTGGATATCTTGGACACAAAAAGTACTTTCCCAGAGAGGTATGTAGAGGAGCAAGCAGATGCAGACGCGGCTGTAAGTGCATTAAAGGAGTCTAGCTGCCAGAGCTCATTAGATGGGGACCCCATGGGTAAGCGGGTAGTAGTCGTACCACCTATGCCCCAGATGGTGGCGCTCCACTTTGGCGTGCACTATATTACCAGATCGCCCTCCCAGCAGCTGGCCATTACAGGCAGCATCCCGGAACTGGGTGACTGGACCAGCTTTGTGCCACTTTGCCAATCTCCCAATGGGTTGTGGGTTGACACCGTAGCGCTGCCTGCAGACAGACAGGCAGAGTGGAAGTTCGTTCTGGTGGAGGATGGCAAGATTCAGCGCTGGGAAGAGTGTGCAAACCGCCACTTGGAGACAAGCAGTGACAGAGATATTCTGCTTCACAAAGCATGGGGCATCATCTGATAAATAAAGGAGGAGGGCATTAAGGCGGATAGGTTGGGTGCACCATTGCAGTAAATACATTTACGAGAATATCAATAAAGGATAGGACACTGTTCAGGATATTACTAGTTCTGATATACAGTCGAGCCTTCCACATCGTGCTGGAAAAATCACATAAAATCTTTTGGGCCCCTTGGCAAGTGAAGCGAACAGATATGAGAAATATGACATACAAAGATCACTGCAGGATCACTGCGAGAGGCTGCAGTAAACACGCTTGTCATCCTCCAAACTAGTACTGTACATATATTTTATACATTTATGAGTTACTAAACATTTTGTGCCATGGCTGCAGCTTTTGCAAAACTCCCAAAAAAATCCTATTTAATTTCTTATGCCAAATGCGTGATAAAATTGCGATGAAAAAGAGTCGACTATAGGTATATGTAGGTATTGTTCTTTGTTAATTGCCTTAAAGTTGGAAATTGTAGTGCTTCTAATCTAAGCTCAAGAAGCAGTGTTGACAAACCACAGATCATTTTTGTTGCTTGTTACAGAATTTACTATTCAGAAAGTATTTAGAAAGAATTTTGGACAGCATTGCATCAAATAGGAATATTAATTAAAACATTAAGTGTTGGCTGCCGATGACACCTCAATATGTACATACTTGACTAATTCCTATAAAATGTTTGACTTTTTGCATTTCACTGAGACAAACTGGTGTCCCAGATTCTCACCTGAACAAGAGCTAGATGGTGAACTGGATTAACAATCTTAATTTTGATTATAATCAAATTTTGGTTGTGAACCATTACGAAGCATAAGTACTTAAGTCATTAACACATAATACAAGAGCCAAAGCCTAAAAATGTAAGCATTTATTTTGCTAAAAAAGGCATTCAGTCCTTAAGTTTTCATAATCAAATATCTTTTGCCTTATGATTACGATTCAGTTTTAAGAAAATATTATAAATGCCAAACTGAGACAGCATGTCAACAGGAACTGGATCCATTAAAAGACTCTGTCCTTGTCCATTACTTGTTGTATCTTCTTTGCTTGGCATTAAAACATCCGTGAAGGAATGTGTGCGCATATCAGGTTCAGTAAACCTCAGTAGAAGAATGGTAGCACATTTCCTTGGGTAAAAGACAACACAAAACCAAGCTTATCTGTCACTGGGACCCTGTACTGAATAAGCAGTCATGGATGGATGGATGGATGGATGCCATCTCAGTACCCTTCGTACTGCAGAATTGAGTGAGAAACTAAACAGGAACTCAAGACTCACAACTTCTTGCCTACCTTGTATATTGCTCTTGACATATGGGTCTACAAAAAAATAAATAGATTTAAACTATTAAAGTAAAGTTGTAGCTCCCACAACAGAAGACAAACATTGTTTTATAAATATTCTGAGGTTTCTGGTGCAAATTGATGGTGGCATAGAGGTCAGTCCTAACTTGGAGACTCACACATAAACACAAAGTAGTATGCACGACACGGCTACGCCCAGCCGGCACAGGACACTCGTCCATCGACAGGGAGCCAGCGTGGGACCGCAGCCTGGTTTTTGGTCTGGAGATTCTGGACACTGCCCAAGTTTCTCTGCAGCTTATTCCCTGTCTCCAGTGTCAGTCTCTAGTTGCTGATCAACTACCAAGCTCAAGCGTTTAAGCTGTTCATCAGGCACGACATGCAATGGATTAAATTCATTTAGAGACATTGCTTGGCCATCAGGGTGGAGGCACGCTGGTGCCAACATTGGCGACTGAGAGTGAGATCTGGGGGCTGGAGGTCAGTAGTGCATAGACAGGGGATCGACGGCCCAGGTCCAACCCGAGCTCATTCTCCTGCGGTAAAGGGGTGACCCTTGAGGGTGTTTCTGGCAGGCCACTTCCTGGTGAAGGAAGAACACAAGGCCAAAAAGAAAAGTAGCAAACCACAGGACATCAAGACTACTGTTCCTTCTGCTACAAGTACAAGAATGCACTTAAGACAGCGGGAAGACGTGCAGCAGGAGATAAGGGCAGATGGCGTGAGACTCACCCTCGCAGGAAAAGCCATTGTTCCTCACATCAAAATCAGCAGCATGCAGGGGGCAAACCTCCCTGCAAACACACAGAAATGCGGACTTAGGAATGCATATGACTAAGGCAGGACAGTCAAAAGTATATCCAAAATATAACTATTAAGACGCCTGAGTAAATGATGCCGGATAAATACACATAAACACAGGTTATGGTTTTTCTTTACAGGCCAGAGGGGCGTGGCTTTTCTGGAGCTGACCGCCTGCGAGGGCGGGGCTTGTTGTCGTCCCCTGTCAAACTGCGCAACTCCTGCACCAATGACTGAAGTTCGAAGGTGGGGTCCTCCACTAGGACACTACGGTTAGCCTGTAGCAGTGTAGTTCAGAGGGGAGAGAGATAACAGGACACTCCGAGTCCCAGCGCCGTACAAAGAGGTAATGCAATCTAGACATTAGGGTTACACGTGATGGACAAGGCCTCTGACCTCTGACTCTGAAGGGTTTTTCTGGACTGTTGGCAACAATGAGGGATGTGAGAAAATCTTTGGATTTGTCTGCTGAAGGTGCACAGCTGTCTGCAGGTTCTGTCCCTGGAGCTCCTAGTGGGGGGAGAAAGAGGCCACTGATATACGGCACTACTGCCACCTGTTGTACAGGAGTGGTGCAAAAAAATGAGAAAGACCCAGATTCTGCAATAGTTCTACTAATAATTCCAAAATATAAACAGTAAAGAGATGGGTGACTCCTGCCTCCCAGCAGGCCCCCACCCTGAGGTCCAGGGCATGCTGGAGCTTCAGTCGGGCCAGCTCCTGCTGCTGCTGCTGCACATGACCCTGGCACTCACCGAACCTGACAGATATCTGCAGAGGAAATGAAAGAAAGTGAGGGTTCAGCACAGGAAGTGATGTCAGAGTGAGAAGCCATGTCTCATTACTTTTCTTGTGTAGGAAAGAAAAGACGGGGGTAAAACAGTGGGAGTTTATGGCAGGAAACAGTGTGACGTTAATGGTCTTAAAGCAGGAAGGGGTGTCACAGCGGGAGTATAAAACAGAAGGATGCAGAGGCGCCATAAACTGGGTGGCGGGGGGGGGGGGGGAGTAAAGGCGTTTCAAAAGGGGAAGCAGCAGGAGGCCAAAAAATTTGTAAAATAACTGGATTTGGGAAGGGGGCCCAAAAGGATGTGCTGTCAGGGGCTCCAAATCTCTACAAGCATTTCTGGAAGGGTGACTATCATTCAGAATCAATTTTTGGAAGCCTGATGTACCTTGCCCAGTGCAGTTTCCAGCCCTTCCACTCTGTCCCTGAGCTGCGTCTCTAGACACCGCAGGGCCTCCACCTCAGCCTGAACGCACCTCCGCTCCACGCTCACGCTGGTGAGGCGCCAGCTGCGTTCCTGCTCGTCTGCCACCCAGGCCTGCCTCTCCTAGGCAGCATAGCGGGCTACTCTCAGACTCACCGGCAGCTACACGGCCAAGGGAACGCGGCACACGGGCGAGAACGCAGACGAGATCCAGCAAGGAGAACCACACGACCAGATACGGAGAAGGGAACCTTGCCTGGGTCAGCCTGTCCACCGTCTCCTCCAACAGGTGGACGCGGCTCTGGAGGCCGTCGATTTGCTGCCGCTTGGCGGTGATCTGCCGCTGCATGGCGACAGACGCCTTCAGGCCTAAGAGGGTATGAGAAGGAAGGGTCATGCAGGTCTAGATGTTAGAGTTCCTCATTACACCATCTATCAGAACACCCTGCTGGAGTCTGCCTGTCTTAGTACCTCTTTGGAATCTTGACTATAATTGCCATTAATAGCAAAACGGAAGGAACAGAACTGAATGAGTGAGCCAAAAAATTATGACACTTAATAAAAAGGAAAAGTCTGTGTGGATGGCATTTGCAGATGATAAACATTGCTTGTCGGCGAGTTGGACTTTTGTTATGAAACCAATAAATTTACAATACTTGTACTGAATTAAGCAACTGTCCCAAGACTTTCTGAGCGCTGTATGTCCAAATTGGAAATGAAAGACCTCCAATATTTTTTTATAATCTGTGAATAATTATAACATTATTACGTCATTGCACAGTAGGCACAAGAAATCATTTATGGTGTCTTATCTGTTTAATCATTAATATTTAGAGCAGTGTTTCCCAATCTGGTCCTCGGATCCATGTTTTTGCTCCCTCCAAACTCCCTGCCAGACACACCACATTTTTGCTGCAAAAACGGGAGCAAAAAAAGTGAACGGTCTGTGGGTCCCTGAGAACCGGACTGGGAAACACTGATTTAGAACATGAATGAGCAGTGCGCCACTGGCCTTCGGTCAGCTGTGGTCAGTGAGCCCTTCCAAACCGCCTTTGGTTTCAGTAACCCCACAGTCACATGACTAATCTTTGCTCATATACTAGCTAAAACTAGCACAGGTTAAAACCCAACACCTCAGCCTGACCTCGTTGCTGAGCTAATCACCAGGTCTCCCAGGAAGGCTGTTAGTATTTTTGGCTTCTGGGAGTTTTGTCCTATAAATAAACATTCCTCTATCTCCTTCTAGCACAGCACCAGGATTACCACTGACCTTTTGGACAGCTGGAATTTGGCAGAGGCTCTAAAAGGCTTGAGTCAGCCTGGAAGATACAGAGAAACTTGGTGTCCAGCTACAACCACATGGAACTATTCACTTCCTCTGTACCTGCCCAGCATACAGGTCCAGACTTCCCCGTCGCCTACCCTCCTGCAGGGTACAGAGTACAGTCTCAAGGCAGCAGAACCTACCATGTCTGTCCGCTCCATCCATGGCCTTCAAAGCCCTCTTGGTGTGGTACAGCTCACTGCGCGCTGCCCGCAGCTGGGCCCTCAGATGGATATTGGCATTCTCCAGTTCTGCTTGATGGGCTCCGTGACTCTGCTTAAGGGCCGCCTGCTCCTCTGAGAAAAGACCCAAAACGTGAGCGACTCACGCTCAAACGGAAAAAGGACATGACAGTAAGCAGGAGGCCTCAGAAGAGTAATCAGTGAGTGACATGATGGCGTGTCACAGTATGTTATGGTAAACAGGGTCACCCATCAAGGCGTCCAATCGCACGCTCTGAACTTTCAGCTCGTCAGCCAGATGCTGCCTCTCCAGTACGATTTTCTCCAGGCTGCAACCCTTCTCCCTCAGGGCGGCCTGCACTTCACACAGCTCCCTCTCTAAGGCTGTGGCTCTGGATTCCTGCTGTTCCAAGAGGACCTGCTCGACCTCAGACACAACAGAGGCAGCGTCTCAAAACAACACACGTACAAGCGAATATTGCTGAAATCACTCAGGCTGGAACATATGCTGCAATCTGTATCCTTTCAGCTACCCTCTGTCAGGTCTGTAAGAACAATGCCACCTGTTGGATTAACAGCGCGTTACACCGGGCAAGCACTCCATCAAGCCAGCCAGCATCCCCAAACACCAATGGACACGTCCACTCAAACATACAAATTAACCTGCAAACCAACCCTACGCAAATCTGAAGGCACTTATGCAAAGTAACCCAGACACACACAGATACGACCTTCAAGGAAGGCAGTCAAGGTCAGTGAAACCCACAACCAGATGGAGGCACATGCACACGCACGCACGCACACACACACACACACACACACACACACACAGCACCCTGACCTTCAGCTGCTGCACCTCCAGCTTGTGTTGATTCAGCTGGTCACTCATGTGGCTCCTGTCTGTCTGCATGGCATCCAGGTTGCAATTCTGCCCCTCGGCTAACCGAACGAGACCATCCAGTTGCAGCTGCAGGCGCTTCACTGTACCCTCCCTGTCTTCCAGCTTTAACCGCAGGGCAGCGCTCTCTGCCTGTAGCTCCAAAACACGGGGCTCTGCTTCCAGCTCCTGCCGATGACCCTGCTTAAGGGAGGCCACCCGCGCTTCCAGCTGCCTGGCCTCCAGGTGGCGCCGGTCCAGCTCCTCTCGCAGCGCATCCAAAGCAGAGGTGCGTGCCATGTCTCGCTCGCAAAGCAGCTGGTTCTGCTCCTTCTGGGTCTGATGTAGATCCGCCTGCACCAGAGAGAAAAGTGGACGGGGTTCCTGATCACGCCCTCCACCCCAAGAGCAGGACATCTGTGTGCTCAACACCAGGAATGTGGTACCATTAGCTGGAACAGCTGACAGAACTGTTCCTGGACCTGCTGGACACTGGGTTCCCTGATCACCTGGGCCTCTTTCATCTGGGCTTGACCTTCAAATAACTGTTGCTGTAGCACCCCCTTCTGGTGGGAGGACAGATAGATGTGCATGCATATAGACGACAAAAGGAACAGACTGATCTGCATTACACAAAAAGACTGTAGCTAAACGTTCAGAACTAGAGAGAATGCTTCGGTTGCATTGTCGCATTTTATAATGGCCCATAGACTAATACACTAAGAGCACTCCGGGTGGTTTGCGTTCAACACCAGTGGTCACCAATGACCACAACACAATTGAATCTGGACTACACAACCCCTGCCCTACCCCCTACTATATCTTTGGTAGATGGGTATGCTCACCTGCACCAAGGGTGCCTTCTGGGCATGTACATCAGAAAGGGTGTTCTCAACATCATTAATCTGCTTCTGGTACACAGAGATCTGGGCCGCAGTAAGTTTCCTGGATGTCAGGGATAAGGGCAGAGGTCAGACTCACTTGTGTGTGACAGACGCATCCAATGCGTCTAGGGGTGTACTCATACTAGGCGATCTGTACCGTGACCGAGCACTCTTCAGTCCCAATGTCTAACTTGTCTGTCTAGTGTGATCACTTGAAGAGGTGGACCTGGTCACATCTAGAGTGGTCACTAACTGTGCCCAAGCACAGAATACAGGCATGACATCAATGAAAGTCAAGCAGTGACAAACATTTAACGAAGACGGTGGAAAAACGGATCACTTTGGTCTACAGAAGAAATGCAGTGTGTGCTGGAAATTTGGGCTGACAAGAGTATCCAGGAACAACTTGGATGCAGCACACAAAAAGCCCAAGATGTCAGGTAAAATATGGGACAGTCGTCTTATAGCTGCAGCACGGCTCCAAATAAGCCACAGAATAACATCATTAACACATTGTGATATTGAACATGGGGCGGCATGGTGCTGCAGTGGTTAGCACTGTTGCCTCACACCTCTGGGACCCGGGTTCGAGTCTCCACCTGGGTCACATGTGTGCGGAGT
>JAODJX010000042.1:10340237-10366849 GCA_026776945.1 Isichthys henryi
GTTGATGATTAAAAGAAAAAAATAATACATCAAATTCATTGGTACATGTACTATGGATGATACTATTTTGACCAGATGTTTAAGATATCTTACAAGTATTGTAATTCGTGTCCAAATAACTTCATTTCGTTGTACGTGAACTTACGTCATGTGCCTTGACAATAAAGATGAATCTTAATAACTGACACTTCGGCATAAACCAAGCTATGATCCCGACATAGATTAACCACCTGAAAGTTGGCATCTATTTGCAACTTGTTAAATAACTGGAAATGCCGCTGTATATTGAAATAATGTAGAATCAAATGGAAAGATTAACTTTAAGTAGGTCTAATCGAAATAAATGGGACATGGTAAGTCTGCCCGCGGGCTAAACAAATCAAAAATAAATTTTTACATTTTACGTGCTTGCCGATACAAACCGATTTCCTGGGTACAAATCCGACATCAGTGTGGTTCATAAGAAGCTTAATGGAAATCGTTATGGCGCCCTCTGTGGATAACTTTCGCATCACAGCTAAATCGCGTACTAAGCGCCGTTGTCTAATCGAAGTCTTTACGAAGCCTGACGAGACAAAGACGATTGTAGAGCCTGTTTAGGATGCCTTCAGCCGCCTTATTTTAGACCTCAAGAACTACAAAATAATGCAATGAATAATAAAAAAATAATAATTATGAATTCAAAATCACTTACTTTGGATAAATCCAAAGAAGTTCATAGTCGTTTAGTTTATCTATCTAATAATAGACAAGCAAAATCTTCAGATAACGTATTGATTTAGAATGAATTTAACGGAGCACTCAAATGTAACATTTAAGCAAATCTAATTCGTTCAATTAATAGCGCACTTGAGCCCCGAGACTCGGTATTGAATAAACCCTTGTAAGATAGATTGATGAATTACTGCCCTCCCCTAATATTTTGCGATCTTAATAATTTTTTCTAATAATGTACGCATGATTCAGGCACGAAGCCAGTTAGCAAAATTACAGGGTAGCTGCTGGTCGGTAAAAGGTACCGAGGGGGAGCGATAAGTAAGTTTGCCGGACATCACATGGAATTTATTTCTTGCTACAAGTCTGCTATAATCTGCCTTGTATTAATTGTAAATAAAGCTTTACATCGAATCTTTTGGCGATTAACAAGAAAACGTGTTCGAATTCTACCTGGTAAATTCAATTGTTATTAAGAATATCATGCCAAGTGCCAAGGAATTAGTATATCTGCCAATTAATCACAAACGGGATAAGAAATGCACTTTGTAAATTAAAGCTTACAACATACCAATAGCGTCACTAGCCATATACACAGTTCACACATAGGTTATTAGGCTACGAAAGATTCCGTGTATTATCTGCCAGAAAGACATGCAGGCTCTGCTGAACTGTGACCCCTATTCATAAAAATACGTCTGAAGGGGTGGATCTCACCCCTTAATTCAGTCACACGTAAGCATGAAGGGCAATTGTCCGATGGTCTGTAGTCCTCCGCTCTGGTGAAATCGCGCTGTTATTAGACAATTTCTGATATTTAAATATTCAGATCTTCGTATTATATTTGTTTCCATCCAGCTGGGGTTTTACAAAATATGAAGTATACAGCAGCATTTGAGATTACATTGGGCACATTTATCAGAAAAAACGGCGTGTGTTTACATGGCCACTAGGTGGCAAAATGTACTAATTTATCCACCCGTCCATCTTCCATCCGCTTGTCCTGAACAGGGTCGCAGAAGACCAATGCTAAACAAAGAGAGACAAGGCACATATACATTGTGAATGGGATGCTAGTCCATCTCAGGGCACATGCATACATACACCCGTTTGTACTCATATGTTTGTGGGGAAAATCCATTCATTTCTATTTGCAAAACCCAAATCCTACAATGACAACCTTAACATCTACCCTTAAGTAACCAAACAAAATACAATCTTCTGGCATTAGATTTTTATAAAACTGATTTACCCATTGCAACTGAAGATGTGGTTCCCACACCAAATTACAGATTTTTATCATATTGGTCCCCACAATGTAATATATCCATGACCGCACACACTCACACACACCGCGCAGTTTAGACACACTAACCTCATGTAAAAAGGGAGCCAATGTACCCAGACGATCCTGACATGTGGTGCACATGCCGATTCCATACAGAGAGAGCAGATGGAATTTAAGCCCAGAGTTGTGAGGTAACAGTGCTACATACTGGACCACTGTGCTGGACTGTGAAAAAACTTCAGCTGTGGACTTCGGGCTCCCCCATGGTAAATTTTGCCAGCCCACAAATCTGGAATGCCAAGTTGCCAGCCCCCCACCCCATTTTGTACTTTATACAGCCTAAATACATAGATTTACAGGCTTTGAGAAAAAAAAAAAAGTGTCAATTTGAACCTTGTGGGGGTTCAATTACAAGTCACTGGGGCTGTACCCTTAATGGTCCACCAGCTGTACCCTAGCTGTAGGTAAGTGTTCTTCTTAAGGTACACATATATGGACTCTGAGGAATATTTTTGTACTATTAATGTTGTTTGTACCTGGGAAACTAAACCGTATCAGGGCTGTACCCTTTTGTGTATGGTGTCTAAATCTTTTATTTTTGAATCTTTCAGATGTAAAACCAAGCAGCCGTGCTAACTATGGTCTTTCTAAAACAGTCTGATTTTCCAAACAGTGTTAGCCTACATTCAGTCAGTGGATGGTATTATAAAAATATGGCATTTAAAGCAGCAGGATTCTTTAGTATGTTTAGGGCATTTAAAGAAGATTTAATACTGATATGTTGATATTTCTTAATAAAGAACTAAATATCGAACGTCCTAATTTTTTCACATTACTGTATAATAAATATTATATATTAATATTTTATATAAGACTGTTCAAAACATCATTATATACAGCATCTATATTAGGCAGTGTACAAATGGTGCAGTGACAAACATAATTAACTAATGAACAGTTGTAAAAAAGTCATTGGGCATGTCCATGTTGAGCAGGCCGATGGCCTGGAAATAGACTCTCTTCCGGATCTCTTCAGTTTTGGTCAAAAGAGAGGCAGTAGCTGGTATGGGTGGTACCCTTGACGGTTTTTTTATTTTCATCCTACTTTCATTTACTTTGAGCTACCAATTTCTTCACCTTTTCACTTAAAAACCTCACATCACACAAAATGTGCACATTTTTTTTTTACCTTAAATTATACATTAAACCACTCTTCGACTGAATAAGTCTTGTTTTTCTCAGCATTTCTTCCCCGTGTTCATTATAAAGTGTAAGATGACTGTTTATTAAGATAAGACTGCATGCTAAGTAATTTAATATTATTTTCTGTCTAACTGATGTCAAATTCTGTTGACCAGATAGACAGCATTTTACCAGAATACCCTGCCTTTGTTCTGGTTCTTTAAGCTTCCCAAATGCCAGGCTCATTTAAGCCAAAATTGTAATATAAGCAAAATTATTAAAAACAAATATTTTGCGCACTGGCAGGCTGACCAATTAAATCTCACTAGAAAAACTCTGATCACATTCTCTGATGATGCATCCTGCTAATATGTCTGATGATGAATTGTATAGGGACCCTGGCTTATCAGTGCATTGCGAAACAGGAGCTGCGGTGTAGTTTCACCCATTGTTGCATAATATTTAGGCTTGACTGAGGAAGTCTGGGTTTCTCCATGTAACTACGTCAATTGCTAGTGACTCGATGTCGGTGTGACCTCACAGATAATTCATCAGCAATCCTTGTATGCGTTATTTAACCACAAAAATTTGCTTCGTTGCTAAGCAAGTAATGTTTTTACATTATGTGCCTAGTTACTGAGATCGATATAATATAATCGATATAATATAGGTTACTACCAATTGATTATTGTTCTTAGTTTTATTTGAGACCTTGAACGTGGTTATCTTTATTCAACTATGATACCTCCCCTCAGTCTTATATTCTGCATCTTGCATTACGTTTTATTGTCTTCAAACTAATCAAATATGTCGTCTACCGAAGAAGAAAAAAAACAATATGAACTAGAACTATTACAGCGCTACAAAACGTTGATTTTACACGTAATTTTTTGGAATTGTAAAATCTGTTAAAAAATAATTGCATTTTTCTTGATCGCAGAAATTATATACAGTCACATCGGCTACATTTTACTCGCAATGAATTGTACAGTAGGATAACAAAAACAGGAAGACACAGCTCCAGCAACCAAGTCCAATCACGACGCAGGAACCATGTCGACCAATAGAACCAAAGTATTTTCCATCGTGTGTCCAATAGCTGGAGAGAAAGTTTGGGCGGACTTTTTGAACATACAAAACAAACTGGGTCATTTAAAAGTAGTGGTTCGCCTAATCAAAAAGGAGAAGTGCGAGGTTTATAGGTCAAACAGCTGGTTATGTATCTTATATAATATATAAAGTTTCAGAGAAAAAATAATAACCACAGACTTAATTTATATTTAAGAAAGTCTGCACAAAATATGTGAATTTTAAGCGTTTTGATGATCGCGTAGGAACTATACTTCTGATTCTATCGGCCTTTAAAATTCAGATCCTTCCGCCCAAGATGACGTAGTGCACTGGGCGTGGAAATCAGCGAACGTCAACAAGAGGAAAAAGACAAGGAAACAAGAAAATTGGTCTGGCTTGGATTTGGATTATTTTAATACAATAATGTATTTTTAACTACAAATAATCGAAATGGGGCCTTAAGGGAACAGTGTATAGTTTTATACACTACGCTATTTTATTATTTTTCTTACTATTTTTGACACCGTTTCTTTTTCTCCTGAGAACATATTTTTTTTTCCTGACAAGGTATCTGTCTGGCCGCCGTTAAATAGCCGTTTCATTAGATTATTATAAAAACGACTCTTTTGTGTGTGGCGACACACGCATTGCTTTTGACATCGCTTCCAATAATCGGTCATTGCTAGATGAGTATGAAGGCTTCGACGCTTCCTTTTATATAGCTGCAAATGGTGTTTTTGTTTTATGTGTTTGCCTGCCTGCTGGACTCCTTTCTGCTAGTCTCTGCGGTGTTTAGCTCAATGTAATGCTCATGCATTAACGTCGTCATGGATGTAAAGGCATCTTTTGAGGTTTTCGGCGATTCCTTTTTTTGATGCATATTTTTTTACGAGCCTGTTGACGTTGTTCGGTGTTTACTTTGCCTATGGTTGCTTCGCAGCCACCGAAAAGGGAAGCTACTATGACAACTGCTGTCGTGAAATAATATATCATCTTTTCCAGATTTAAAACCTTAAGTTTAACCTTTACTAACGTTAACGTTTGCTGGACACTGTAAGGCGACTAAGCGGTGTCTTTGTGACCGATCGGCAGTCGCTAGTTAATGTAAAGCTGTAACGCCCGAAATACCGTTTCTGGGTGGGAATCGGGTTAACGGTCAACTGTCAAGTAATAGGTCAGAAATTAACTTGCGAACGGATGCCTAAAATGCTAAAAAAATATATATTTAAAACGTGATATTTTATGTGTAGGTATGTTTGTATAAATAAAACCTCCGACTTGGACCGACTTTTCGTCTCAAGTCCAGTAGTCTGGAACTCCAGTACTTTCATTTTTAGTGTTTGTTTTCAACATAGCTTGTAAATACGACCGGTAAAGTTTCTTTTTATATATATTTCGCTGTTTAAAACGCTTTGTTCTGCGCTTTGTTTGCATGTACTTGGAATTATCGAGCTATCATACTGCAGACTATGGCTAAGTTAGCTTGTCGCAGCTTGGCCGCGGCATTAAATACTGTTCGGTATCGCCAGCTATCCTTCCGGTTAGCCGTGTTACGTTTCTTGTAAGAAGTTGTGCAGAAAAGGTCGAATAATCACGCCGGTGGGACAAAAGATTTATGCTGAAGGCGTTGACCTGCTGGCTACTTGACACTTAGTCCGACCGATTCGACCGGGGAGGGGGGAGGGGGGAGGGGGCTGGTTAACGCCTCCAAATGCTACAAGCAGCTACACTATACTTGACTTTTGTATGTTTTTCACCACTTTTTCTTTATTTTGTCTATATAGAATGAAGGGCTTTCTGAACCAAGATCAGGAGAAGGAAGCCTACACACTCATGAAAGAACTGAGGTCCAACCTGGAGCAAGAAGCCATCTACTTGCCAAGGGAAGCCGGTCTGAAGCTGATCGAGTCCACTGTGGAGGTAAAGTGACCCTTAGCTGAGCCCTGTGTACCGATTTAGACAAGGCTGCTGGAGAAAAGAGTTCAGGTTCGGCCCGCAGGACAGTGTTGTATTACCCTACCTGTTCTCACATTTTTAAATGGTCGATAAGTCATAGTAATTCGATTATGAGTTGTCATTTTTGCCAGTGGATCTATATGAATGTGTATTTCTGTTTCATTTTCAGAAAAAGAATGGAATCTCTGCTAAATGCAGGGACACCATTGTGGAAGATCTGTGGAGTCTGACCAGCTTTTTTGGCTACAGCACCCAGACCTTTGTCCAGGCTGTGAACCTCCTAGACAGGTTCCTAGCCATGATGAAGGTGAGGATCTTTGTGTCACATCGGCATTATACCTCTAAGATGCATGCGATTTTGCTGACTTGGTAGTAAACTTGATGGTAGTTACTTGATATGGTTAGTGATATGGCTCTGTTGCCTTGATATATATGACGATTCAATTTATTTAATTGCAAAAGTGAGCAGGATGGTATTATTTAATAAATATTTAGCTGTTTTGAAAAGATTTTAGTTAATGCTTGTAAATACCACCAGGATGCTTGTTCAGTTCTTCTTTTCTGTGTCAGTGAAGTTGGTGAGGAAACCTGCAGCGTCGATGGAAATTTACCTGTAGCTTTTTCTCCCAGGTCCAGCCCAAGCACCTGCCCTGCATCGGAGTGTGCTGCCTCCACATAGCAGCCCGCGAGCTGGAGGAGGAGTGCAACGTGGCACCTTCCCACGAGCTCATCCGCATCAGCCAGTGCAAGTTCACCGTGTCCGACCTCAGCCGCATGGAGAAGATCGTCTCGGAGAAGCTAGATTTCCGCTTTAAAGCTGTCACTGCCTTGACCTTTTTGCACTTGTACCGTGCAGTGGCGCTCTCGCATACCTCAGACAGGTGAGCTGACATTTGCCTGACAGTGGCTCATAATGGTGGATTTGGGGACACGCCCTTCTCATATGGAAGGTCGTTGTTAGTAAGCTAACAAAAGCTCGACCTGCTGTTCTGCAAGTCTAGTGAGCAACTGGTATGTAAAACATTTCAGGCCACAATGCAGGGCTGGAAAAAGTATGACTGGAATGAAGATTCCAGAAATGTTGCAGTGTCTTATTCCCTTCCACCCTCATCTCTGTATATATGTGCTTTAGTTTGACTTGTTCACAACCTTTGCAGAAACCTGAAAGGTAGAATTAAACGCTGATGTTCGCCCCTCACATTATTTTCCAGGAAGGAGATTCTGAACCTCGACAAACTGGAGGCACAGCTGAAAGCCTGCCTTTGCAGACTAGTTTTTTCAAAAGCAAAAGTAAGCATTTCTTATAACCAGTAGGGTTTTTTTTTGGCTTTCCATTCATTAAGAATGTTTGTTTTTTTAATACTTGTTTTTTTTTACTCTTCTAGCCATCTGTCCTCGCCCTTTCACTAATGACCCTGGAGATTGAAGCCCTCCAGTCCGTCGACCTGCTGGAGATTGTCCAGAGGGTTCAAAGGCACCTTAAGGTCTGTTTTTTTTAACTCCCTGTTATAGCCGTAATATAGATATCTGATTCCTCGAGCGTCATACGTTGCTTGTGAATGCGTAATTTTACACCTAGCATGTGGTTTTATTTAATCGTCACAGATAGCCGACAGTGAGCTCCTCTACTGGAAAGAGCTCGTGGCCAAATGTATGGCAGAGTACCTGTCACCTGAATGTAGCAAACCTGACAACAAGAAGCTGGTGTGGATCGTGTCTCGACGGACAGCGCAGAATCTGCACGCCAGCTACTACAGCGTCCCGGAGCTGCCCACCATCCCGGAGGGCGTTTGGGACGAGAGTGAAAGGTAACACAGCTGAGGGCTGTCAGGCCACAAAACAATAAAACTGCGAAACGAAACACTTTACCTGGTTTAGTCCTTGGATAGACCTCAGGGCGGGTGTTTTTTGAAAGGGCTGCATCGTGCCAGGGAAATGTGAGTCGAGATCAGCTGTTTCCATTCACCCTTTGGGTGCTGACAAATACATTGCAGTGACGTTAGGTGGCTGTAGGGTTTGTTCCAGTTTTGCTCCTTCGGACAGCATTGATCCTTTATCCAGTGGTTACCACAAACTGTCTGATATTGCCAATGGCGTAATACTTATTGTTTCTGTCTTCCTCTCTCTCCTTCACTACAGTGAGGATTCTTCTGAAGACATGAGTTGTGGGGAGGACACCCTCAGCAGCTCTGCCGGCAGCGATGGGGAGGGCGCCTTCTTCCCTCGCCATTACTGCCACCCTTAGATCACACCTCCATGTGTCCATGGATACAGGCGACATGCCACGGTGCTATTAATAGTCATTGCTTTCCTTATTTAAAAAAAAAAAGAGAAAAATCGAATAATTTATCATATCAGTAGGGCTTATAAAATCTGCCTTTTTGCATTCTGGCAGTGTTATGTATGTAGGCCTAACCAAGTGCCTGTTCAGCGATATACTGTATGTCGGTTGGTTATATTCAAAATCTCCCAGGCTGATGCTGAATACTTCTGGCAGCTGATTCTGATCAGATATTTCAACCAAATGGTTATTTTTTTTTCAGTATGTTTTTGAAGTTGATGCATGTTTAGACTCGTCACATTCCAGGTGATGTTAAAAGCACAAGGGTATCGTGCCACTGCTCCTGTGATGTTGTAGACTTATAAACCGTAATGGATCAATGAGACTGTTCAGCTCACATACGGAGCCCCTATTGCACGAGTTTTTTGATGAAAGATTGGCTTTGGAGGCTAAAGTCACAACACTGCTAACAGACCAGCTAGTGTACTCAATCTTCCAAGTTTGTATGTTGTTTGAGTTTAGAGTTAATGACGTATGCATGGTGTTGAAATATAGAGTATGCCTTGTTTGTGACAGTTTTGTTTAAAAACCACTTCAATAGTCAGAATGTGATAGAAACCTATAAATGTCAGATTGACATTGTACGTGTGCTATAAATGCAGTAAAACTGTTCAAATGTAAATAGAAAAAACTGTAAAAAAAGTTGTAAAAATGAACTTTAAAAACAACATATCGTAGCCCTGTGAATAGTGTGCATTAGAAATTAACTTATTTCCTATTGTGATAAATGTTTTTGTCATTGTAAAACATCAAAATACAAATACTATTTTGAAACATGTATTTGTATTTATTCTTGTCTTGATGACCATTTCCCTCCTTTATACATGTATTTACAGTCCATTCATAATTTATCCAGACATAAGTGGCTTTATTGCTTAGTTGTGAAACAGTCTTACTTCCTGTCACAGCAGCAGTCTGAGTAGCGAAGACTAAACCAGTTGAATCTGACCTCAGCAAAGACCCAAAAGCAAAGAGGGCGTGTCTGCGTTCTAGCAGCTGGTTCACTGGAACAGGAAATTCTTATTAAATACTAGATCCTGCCTGTCTGCCACTTAACAGGCAGCTGGCAGTATTACTTAAGCATGCTATGGTGCCTGACTGCTTTGCTTACCCTCAGTGCCCAGACGCATTCCAGAATAATGCCAGTGATGAAAATCGGCTATTTACACTCCCCGTTCACATGGGGGAGTCAACTGCAGTGGACCCTGATACAATCAGCTTTTCTACTATGGAGCAATACTACGGTAGTGTAAATGCTGGAATATAGGTGTTTTCCAGCCACGATATTATGTGAGTGGTGTTTTCCAAAAATCACAAGGCAGTCCCTTTCCAGCAGAAGTGTGGCAGCCTATAATCTCTGTACATGTTGTTATTTTGAAATGGGAAAATTTGGCTCAGTATCGCTGCTGCCTTACTCCTCTAGGCTTGTCAGTTGGAATCACACCCATGGTGTAAGTCTGTGGTGTTTACATGTTCTTCCTGTTTTGGGTGGAATTCCACCAGGTGTTCCACTTTCCTCAGATGGCCGTTGGCAGATCTGGCAGTTCTAAATTGTGTTTGTGAGTGTGTTCAACCTGTGTTGGTCTGGCATCTCAGACTGTCCCATGTCTTGTGTCCTATGCTCTGTGGGGCAGACACCTGGCCTCACCCCATGAATATATTCTGGGTAAGCAGTTGCAATATCCTTTAACATCGCACAATACATACAATTGTTTTACATGAATCCACCTATTCTCATTGTAAGCGAAAATGAAACCAGTGGGAAAGTCCTTGCATTTCCCATTGACTGGTTACTAGGTGTGGTGTCATGGGTCGAGTAGGGGCAAGAAGTGCATGACATAAGAAAGGGGTTTCCCTGAATGGGATGAAATGAGAAAACGTGTCAAATTTGAGCCGTAACTCATTACCTTCCTGCAGTATGGGATTAGCTTACTTCCCTTTTAAAAGTAGGCAACTATACCAGACAATCAGCAATGATAGTGGCCCAAGCGGAGAACTTAACATTAACCTGTTGCAAAAAAACAAGCCTGAATCACCCTAATTACTGAATCTGACTGGTACACTTGAAGCAGAATCTCCTTCAGCATCAAAGTACTTCCTCAAATACAAAACACAAGCTACACTAATCACTGTATCTATTTCCAGTGTAAATAGTTGGATGGATGGATGGATGGATAACACATTATACATGCCTTTCATGCAACATGCACCAGCATTTCCCATCGTATTTAACACACAAACCGCAGCATCAAAAGGCAGCCCTCTTTTCATTTTCCAAGTTTACCACTTTCTTGGAGAAATGAATGGTAACGTGTTTAGATTTGGAACGACCGCATAGGCAGTCAAGGTGACCATATTAGCCTTAGTCCTAAGAGCAGTGGCTGTTATTGTTGGCATTTTCAGTCAAGATGTTTTCAAAAGAAGACCATTTCAATGACTCTTCTGACATCCATCCATTTTCTGTAGCTGTTTGTCCTATTCAGGGTCGCAGGGGGTTCGGAGCCTATCCCAGAGGCTACGGGCACAAGTTAGGGAACAACCCAGGATGGGTCGCACACTCACACACCATTTTGGTGGATCAGAATCCATCGCTGCAGATGAATTTTGCTATGGTGACCAGAGAGAGGCGGGACCGGTCAATCTTGTAGTTGACATAGGCAGTCTCTTAGGGTGGCAACTTTTGAATGGGCGCCTACTTGCCAGCCAATTTAACTTTGCCTCAGACTGGGTGGGTGCCAGTGGTGATGCCCCCTAGGCCACTACATCGGCTAGAAGTGGTACAGGTCAGCGGTGTCCATTGCGGAAAAGATAGGCAAAGCCTGGATGTTTTCCAATTTTGTTGGGATGACATGATTGACATGCCCCTTCAATATTGATTAGAATGTAAATTAAGTGCATTTTCCTTAGCAAACAAGGGTGGTTCCTTCTTTTCAAAAGGGAAAGGATCAGATGGTGTGTTAAACTACACGGGTAGCAGATTTTTCAGGCTTCCTAGGATAGACTATGCCAGGCTACTGGAGGGGAGACTTCACTCAAAAGTTGAACCTAGCATTCAGGAGGAACGATGTGGATTTTGGCCTTGCTGTGGAACAGTCAACCATCTTTTCTGCCCCGTACAGATCAATGAGCATTTGTGGAAATATGTTAACACAGTCTACATGTGCTTTGTGCACGTGGAGGAGGTATATTCCCTTGCGTTATGGAACGCACTGTGATCGGTGTTGCATTGATATTGGGCACAGTGGTCCATATGAATGCAATATGAGTTGTGCCCACATCCTTGGCACATAATCAAAGCTGTTTAGAGTGGTTGTTGGCCTCCAGCAAGGGTACATGTCGTCTCCACTCCTGTTTGTGATTTACATGGAGATGCCATCAGTTGTGACTGGAAGGGTATCTGTTATACGGTGCTAGAAGTGACATCCATGCATTTTTCAGATGATGTCGTGCATTTGACCTCATTCGATCTCACTTCCAGGTATTAGAGAGGTGTGGGGTGGTGAAGTAGGAGTTTAGATGACATTCGCTGTTTACTGTTAAGTCAGTGTCCCTATGAACTGTGGGCAATGACCAAGAGAATAAGGTCGTGAGTATAAGTGCTACAAATGAGGTGTCACTACAGGGCTGCTGAACTCACTCTCCATGACAGAGTCAGCCATAGGGTGACCTCCTAATCCATTTCATGGGGGGACACTATGACCCTCTTCAGGATCACTTTAAAACTGAAAGGCTCCTGTGCTTGGCTAATTAGTTAAAATCTTGTTCTTTGGCAGGTTTGCTTCCTTGATTAAAAGACTGATCCAGCCGTTTCACATTAACATCAGTGACACATGCATGATTATAGAGGACTGACCAATCAGCACACAGCACAAACTCAGCACTAAAGTGAAATCCGGGTCTTTTTAATTGAAATGGTAGTCTACAAACCCTGTCATAACTCATAGCCCCCCCCCCGACATGGATCATGTGGTCACCCTATTCAGCCATTTCAGAAAAATGCTGATCGAAGCATGCTGGCATGGGAATATCTGTATGTGATTTTTCAGTTAAATAAAATGTCCAGTAATGGATAATTAATTTATATCTCATAAGGATCAAAACAAACATGCAATTAGTGCAAGTAGGATAAGTGTTAATAACCACTTGCATGGGTCACCACTTTCAACCTAGAATGATCTATTTATACCTCAGTGACAGGATGAAGACTCTCATGTAATGGGTGATCCCATTCTGTGACACTTGACGGATTGAGGTTATGTTTTCTGGGGGGGGGGGTTTACAGTCAGGTGCTTGTGATGTTTGTTGATGTTGTGCAGTAGAGCATTATGGGAGTTTCTTCTGTAGTGGAAATCGTGGTACAAATCTTACGGTTAAGAAAGCTTACTTGTACTTGGTTTAGTTAAAAACCGTCAGGTCAATTCATATTAGTGTTGTACTGAAATTTTGTCTTCAAATTTAACGGGATTCGAGTGGCAAAAAAGCATTTTATAAGAATTAAATGTGGTAATAACTCTTTTGAAGCTGCCCCTTGTTTCATCTCTGCTGATATTTTGCACATAACAAAAATAAATCTATTTAATCCATTTCATGTATATATGGCGGATCACCACCAAATCAACATTTTTTCATATCCTGAGAAATAAAGTGGAATCGCTTCACATTGGCTGAGGATTGTCTATATCAAATAGGCTTATGATTAAGTCAAATTATGGTTCAGTGAATTCTTCACCTGTATTTTTTTTTAACATCTGATACAATTAAACTAGCAATAGAACATTATAACACAAATGCACTTATAGGACATGTTTAAATGAAATAAGTAAACATCTGGACTAGGTTCGGCCACTAGGTGGAGACAGAATCTGCGGAGTGTGAATTCCATACGTAATGGCGATGGATGATCGAATGTCAGAGAAGAAGAAAGGGAGAACCAACCACTGCAGAGTTTTTACAGTCGAGCTCTTTCGTAACTTTTGAGATGTTTTAAATTGATATGCAATTCATCCCATACAGGCCGGATAAGTATTTACTGGTGCCCTTTGTGGATAACCGATGCACGAACGAAATGCCCCTTTCGATTAAAAAAAGCCGTTTTCAGTTATTCTGGATATTCCCAGAGCCATGGACAACAGATAACTGCCAATGAGACAAACTCTAAATCTTGGAGCATTATATTTGCAGGAAAGAAATAATACTGTGTGAGTAAAAATGATCATTTTTACATAATATATATGCACTAATAGAATTTCTGCTTTATTGAATATCCATTACAAAGGGTATTTATTTTCCTTTTTGAAAACATCAGCTCACTCCGCAAACACACATAACAGACAACTGGTCACGTGGAGACTGTATCCAGAGGGAGTTTTACATAGGGGTGCACAGGCATGCTCTCTGAATGTCACATAGAAATTGTATCTAAGATTACTTACAATGGCAAACTGACTATGGACTATGGGATACAGGCTGAATAGGATATACACACTGGGGGAAGACACACTCAGGCTGAATAGGATATACGCACTGGGGGAAGACACACTCAGGCTGAATAGGATATACGCACTGGGGGACGACACACTCAGGCTGAATAGGATATACGCACTGGGGGAAGACACACTCAGGCTGAATAGGATATACGCACTGGGGAAGACAGAGTACAAATTGGATATACAAGTTGGGACATGTACAGTACACTGGGACAGAGACATACTGATTTGTTTTCTAAATCAGATTCTGACTATAATTTTACTGATAAATTTTACAAGAAAAAAATATTTTATAATAATTCAACATTTGGTATAACTTTATGCCCATTGGACTAATTTTTTAGTGGCCTTTACCCCATGGCTATCCCTGTTGACTGAATGTATGTACAATGCATGAGGTTCCCAGCAAGTGGACACAGTGTGTTAATAGTATGGAGATCCTGGAACACAGGTAGCTTGGATGGGACAAAGAAATCGGAACACAGATGCAAGAGCACTAAAATTAAACAAATGGAGAAAAAAAACTCATTTAAATACAAAAAATAATTTATCTTTGCAATCACAGGGATGACTAGGCACATTTCCTAACTGCAATATATCCTCATGATTTTGTCAGCAGCTGTCCTTGTCTTCAGAAGTGAGGTTTCTCTTGCCTCGCTGGGGTAGATCTCTAGGGTAGCTGTGGATTAATCTCAGTCCAGGAATTCTCAGATAGGCCATCTACCAGTCCCAATGAGGCAAGATGGCTTCCAGCCAATCATATATCATCACTAACAATATAATGGTCTAATTTAATCTCAAATGAAATTAATTTGTATGAAGCATAAATGACATCTTCAGTGGTTGTTATTGACTGGGATCCTGTGTATATGGATTATGATAATGGCTGAGAGGGCGAGGTCAATGCATTCTGCAGGTGTAGCAATTGAATTCCAGTTCCTGGTCTTTCCCAAAGTGCTAAAGGATTCAGAAATATCCAAAATACTACTTTAACACCATAGAAACAGGCACAGGAAAAGGTGTTGCCTTTTTTCAATCAATGCGACTAAATATTCTTGCATAATGCACAAAAATTGCAAAAGGTCTAAATGTACCTTGACGCTGAATTCAAACAGAGAGTTGATTTGTTTACAATTATGATGGCAAGTAAACTTTTGCTATGTGGCGATTTTTTTATTTGCGGCGAATTGTAAGGAAGCAAGCGGTTGCATTAAGCAGTTAAGATGACAGATTAAAAAATACTCTTAAATAGACAGCCAGTCCGATAATTAGACGTTATACAGTAAATTTCCAGTGTGAGTCAAACCAGGACTTTCATGTAAACATCAACCAGTTGCACAAATTACATACATTGAAAAGATCGGATTCCACATAAACAGGTTAGTTGTACTGTAACGCAAATCTATGATTTTTCAGAGCTGCAGTTTAGTGTTTAAGACGTCAAGATGTTTTAGTTTTTATTTCTGACCTAAAGCTCATTATCATATAAAATCTGATAGGAAAGCATGTTGGTTTCATGTCTGGCATGTGCAGTAGTGCAAAGGCATCGTGTACAGAAGAAGAGAAGTTGTTTGTTATTAATTTGTTATGAATCCTTTGTAAGGTTTGGTCCAACAGTCATCACTAGGGGGCATCAAGCCCACAGCCATCCCTGTGTCACACGGGGTTACTAGTGTGTCATTAACTGCCCATGTGTACCGCTTGTATATGGACACTGAGAAGAACATGGGGCAGTGAATATGTAATGTATTACTTTGCTGTTAAACAGGAAGATGGCTTACAGATAGAGGAAGCAGTGTTTTCTGATTTCTGGGCAAACTGTAAGACAGTGTAGTGTTGTCACTACAGAATGAGTCTTGTAGGCTACAGTAAGTTTAAGCTTGTGTGGTGATATAGGCACCTTAATGGGATAGAGAGAAGCCCGCAGGGCACTCTGGTCTTATTGGGGAGGGGGGAGACCTGTGTCCTTGGATCTCATTATTGGGATAAAAGGCCTGAATGGCAAAATGTAGCCACTCACATTTTAAGCAGCACAGTCATCCAGACATAAAGCAGGAAGTGAAGCTTTGACATAGACAGAGGGACGTGTGTCTGTCCAGGTTAGCGGATGGGCTTCATGCAAGCTAGTCTTGTGCCAGAATCCCCACTGATTTGCGATTCATTCCTGCGGCGGGAGTTGTATGTTATCGGTCATGGCGCACCCTCATGCTTCCTACCTTGGGGAATTGCTACCATGGCAATGGCTGCTGGTCAGTGTTGCGTTACCATGGCAATGGGGCTGGGGCAGGCAGCCTGACCCTTGTAAGGGTGCCAGATAGAGGGTCAAGGGTCATGCTTTCTTCAGACCTGATCAGGACTGGTTTACCAAACATGCACACACATACAGTACTATACAAAAGTCATAGGCAGCCAAAGAAAATATATAAAGGTCTCTGATTAGCCAAAGAAGGTGTGCTGGTGCTATACTTGTTGTTAAACAAGCTTTAGATTTACAAAAAGCCATTTTGTCTATCACTAAGTACCTTATAAACCCATCACTGTTAAAAATCTCTAATTTCGATAGTACTGGTTTTGCTGGGCTATCCAGGGTCTTTGAAAACAACATAAAAACAACCTGGGTGAAGCCGCTCGGATGATGCTTCACCTTCCTCCACCTTCTTGCCCTCGTCTCTCATTTTTTTTTATCTTTCTGAAGGTGGAGAAAGTGAGCCGTGGAGTGTGAAGGGCATGCTGGTCTTGGATCAGCAACCCTGGTATTAGAGAAATTAATGGGCAGCAAGGGCTTTGTGTTTGACACCAAGAGTTTGTGTGTGTGTGTGTGTATGTGTGTGTGGATTACGTGTATTTTACATTGTGGGGACCAAATGTCGCCCACAATATGATAAAAACCTGATATTTTGACGTTGTGAGGGCCATTTTTCAGGTTCCCACAAAGGTCTGTGGATGCAATCAAAAAACTAAAAATTCCAAAAGTCTCATATTTATTTTGGTTACTTATAGTTAGTGTTAGGGCTGGGTAGGGTTAAGGTCATCATGTTGGCATTATAATATTCCCCACAGAAATGATTGGAGTCCCCACAAAGATATAATTACAAACTTCTGTGTGTGTGTGTGTGTGTGTGTGTGTATGTGTGTGTGTGTGTCTGTGTGTGTCTGTGTATGTGTGTGTCTGTGTGTGTGTGTCTGTGTGTATGTGTGTGTCAGTGTGTGTATGTGTGTGTCTGTATGTTTGTGTGTGTGTGTGTGTCTGTCTGTGTGTATGTGTGTGTCTGTGTGTGTGTGAGACTTACACCTCTTGCAGCTCCCTCCCTCAACTAGAACGACCCTCATCACCAACACTGTACCTCACTTCCACAACAGAGAATCTACCTCTAGCATAGAGAAACCCCTCTGTCACAGATATACTATCTTGTTCATTCAGACTGATCTTCATCACGAAGACCCTACATTCATCAAGCATAACAAGCTACATCACAGATATCCTACTGCCCTCATATAGACTAGCCACACTCAAAACACCCAGACTTTGAGTGTGCAGACCTGCCTACTTCATAGACATGCCACATCCCTCATACAGACCTACTTCCATAACAAGAACTCTGCACAATGGATAATACTTATTAGCTATGTACCTTCCATTAAGAGAATTTCAAATCATAACAAAACCCTCCCCTTCCTATGCACTCTATACTTTCAAAAAGGACTAAAATACCAAGAATGGTTTAGATTATTTTAAAAGCTTGCGCAGTGGGTAGAAATTAATTTAGAAATATCATCCATCCATCCATTTTCCAAACCGCTGTTCCTACTGGGTCGCGGGGGGTCTGGAGCCTATCCCGGAGGCAATGGGCACGAGGCAGGGAACAACCCAGGATGGGAGGCCAGCCCATCACTTACAAATATCAATTAAATTTTAATATGTAGCATGCAAGCAGGGGCGCTGTTAAAGATTTCTGGCCACATGAAAGCATATTATTTTGGGCCCCCAATCCAGACCAATCAAGATATGTTCCAAATTTTTAGGGCCCCTGTCACTCAGGGGCCCTTCGAATCATCCTAACTAACTTCCCATGGCACCCCTACATGCAACCAATCAAGTGTAACATCAACGAAATCCATGGGGGTGAAACAGGGCTGCAGTCTGACTTTAGTATCATCAAAACTTTGAAATCAATGTTTCAGTAAAGGTGCTGGACCTGTAGCCCTGAATAACAAATGAAACTCCGCTTATATGCAGATCAACCTGATTTACTTCAGCCTACTGCTATAAAATGCCAAACGATAGGTCAAGTTAAAAAATATCACTAACAGCACTGTTCATCTTGTACTTACGTTTTAAAAATCATCTTGGCAAAAAGCTTTATAGCGCTGAAAGTGAGGGCTTGGGGCAGGTTTTATGCAATAAAAAGAAAAAATAAAGACCCATAAAAATATTGCTAAAGAGCTTAAATCCATCAGCTAGCCTTTGCCTCTGATGGCAGTGAAATGCGAGGTACTGTACACTCACAGGCATGAATTTTCTTCATCGGGAAGAAAACCCAGCTGATAGCTTGCATGCAAGCAAATTCTGGGTTCATTTAAAACTGTCTTACTCCTGTTTCCACAATCACGCCATCATAAAACCCTGTATTACGAAGTGCTTACTACAGACTGGCCTCCTTCTTCATTTGGTGCCGAGGCTCGTCTTGCTATCCCATCCTAACAAAAGGCAGCTTCAGGACTTATAAATATCTAGACACAAACGAAAAAACTAATCCAACTGGCCTTTAAAAATATAAAATATATATGTACTATGGAATTCGTACTTCTTACTCTGCATTCAGCAAAATGCTAAACAAAAGTAAATAGTTACTAAATATCACCAACAAATGTTACCACCAGGGGCACTTTAACATGATGAGAGGCCCCATGGCTATTTGGGTTGTCAGAGGCCCCTATTTGGGGCCCCTGTTTAGCAGAGGCTAAATACCATGCATTACGGTGCCCCTGGTCACCGGGGGCAAACCCAATAGTCTGCTGAGAGCGGCAGACCCGGGTACCTCAGGAAACCAGAGTCCCATCAGCTGGATGGAGAGACAGAGCTTTACATTATTCTAAAGTATGATAAATTAGAGAGAAGGAGCATTTCTGTCTATAAGAAGAGGAAGGGAAGCAGCCATGACCTCTGAAAAAGACTAAAACCCATGTGAGCAGCTTTAACTGCTTCACCTGGAGCGTCTGTGCTATTTAAGCTTTGTCTCGGTTATCCTAATTGCAGTCTAATTACATTGGACTCCACGTGTGTTTATAACAACCTTCCTCAAACCTTCATTGCAGCTATATGTCTGTACTGTGTGAACCTGACTGCATTGGTCTGTACCTGTCTGTACTGGTACAAACGTGCATAAACCTGTTTAAACCTGTCTACAGCTATGCTAACCTATCTACATTGGTCCTTACCTGTCTGTACCGATACAAACGTGCATAAACCTGTTTAAACCTGTCTACAGATGTGTTAACCTGTCTACACCCGTCTGTACTTGACTGCACCTGTATAAACGTGCATAAACATGTTTAAACCTGTCTTCCGCTGTGTTAACCTGAGTATATTGGCCTGTATGTGCGCCAGACACCTGTGTGACCTTCTTGCACTTTTCTGTTATGAACATGCCTGTTGTCCCATACACTACCCTAGATTACAGGAACTGGGACAGGTAAAAATACTCACATTCAGCTAGGATACATTATTCTCCCACTGCTTGCACCTGCCCGAATGAAGCTAGTTTATCATGAAGGAGCCCTCTGGCACTCTGGCCAAATCAGAGGCCATCACTTCTGGGTTTTCCCCTAGAGTCGCACTCCCTGGCCCTGTAAAGGCATTATTAGATAAACCCCGCTGATCCAAATCTGCTCTGCAGTTAATTAAACACCTGGAAACCAAAGTGCTCTCAGCACACATCCCAAGATAAGATAAAATACGATATAAGATAAGATGAAACTTTATTGATCCTGGGGGCAAATTTTTGTTATGCAGCATCATTACAAATAAATAAATCCTTATACAATATACTTCAAACAAACACCCAAACAAATACAGCAGTGCTTTACTACCCACACAGTACGCATACGTCTGGCCAGCATCTGCTCTGTGTACACAAGTAACGTCTAAACGATGTTATACTCAAGTTGTGCGCTAATTCCAAGACATCTATGCGAGGTCAGTTTAGGATCAGCTGCAATTACGAACCGTTTGCATTCTTCCTGCAATGTTTTTAAAGTTGCATAATACATGTGACCTCGCATAGATTTCTTGCCAATTAGCAAACGAAATGAGCATTACATCATTTAGATGTAATTTGTGTATGTCGGGAAGGAGTATGTGTGCTATCAGGGTAAAGATGACTGAATTTGGCAGCTGTCTTTCCATTGTTAGAAAATGATTTTATAAAATGACAATTAGTATGAAAATAGACCGATTGACTTCTGTGGCAACTCAATGGGACACGACCTGCCACTTATAAAACTTTGCTGCTGGCTGTCTGGATGGAATGGGACCTACTACTAGGGACACTAGATGAAGACAGACGCGGATCTACTGCTGAGCTCTGCATACACACATCTACTAGATGTATGTACTGGGTTTCAGTAGATAGACCTATATTTCCCCATTCCACAAATCCTTTGTTCATCCCTAAATTATTCTATTTCAGCTTTGTGATTACTGACATTTTTAAAGTCTGATTTTTTATTTGTTTTTTTTTTTAATTATTTAATTATTTTGCTAACATGTCATGATTTCATGACATTTTAATTTGCTCTTCTGTATAATTGTATGTAGTTAATCGAATTAGCCAGCATTACAGTTGGGTTGTTTGTCTGTCTGGGGTTGAACTTCTAGTATTGATTCAATACTACTGGCAAATGGAGCTGTGCATGTTTTACTATTTTCGGTGCAGTTTGGCTAAACTCTTTTCCGTAAGTGATTAGTGGTTGCAGTGATTAGTAATTGCAGTGATTAGTGATTGCAGTGGAGTGTAAATGTTCTCATTGTATTTAAATCCATGAAGCTTGGTGAAGCTTCAGATCACTATGTGTAATTAAGTTTCTTAGTGGGACTTTGCTGCAATATTAATGAATGGCTGAAAAGAACATTTAGATTAAATATTGTTTAAATACCCTCATCATTAGGACTTTGAGCTTATAGATGGGTTGGGCTGGAGAAGTAGAAAAAGTATACTCTAAAATAAATGATAAAAGGTACAGTTTACTACATAAAGTGTTACATTTACACACGTGGCACGCGGTAGGTTTGTTTGCACCACAAACACGTGAGTAATGCCCCGTGCCATGACATCACTAGGTGATGGGAATCCTTCGGTTCCTTTACAGTATAATCTTATGGGACCACCATCATACGCCATCCATCGATGACCGAAACGTCATTATGCGTCACATAATCAGCACTTAGATCATCTTATTTGCTTTAGCCTCCAGTTTACCTCTTGCCTCCTCAAACATACAGTAACTTCAACCGGGAAGGTTTGTATTCCACAGAGAGCATCTGCCGGCTTGCATTGCACTGAGGTATATGACTTGGCTGTGTGCAAACGTAGGTTATAATAGAGATCATTGGAATCCACACGATTAAACCAACGAATAACAGAGCACCAATCGTGGTAGCCTTTAGTGTCACTGTAGGCTGCTAGAATGATTGAGGTTAATATACAACATGAAACCCACAATGCATGTGCTTCTGGGACATTACTATGGAAATGCTAATAAACACCAAGCCTGTTTCTCTGGCTGTCCGAGAGCCGACCCACAGACCTGCTTCTATAAAATTAAATCACACTGTCAATACATAAAAAATGAGAGTATAAAGGTGATAAATTGCTTTGCAGGTTGCTAGTATTGACTGGCTTAAACAAACCTGGAGTCAGAAATCATATTTTTATTTTTAAGGTGGAAAGCCTGCAGCTGATTACAAGAGTCATTCACTTTGTTCGTGCCACATTGACATTAAAATGTGTCATTTTGTCAGATTAAACTGACCAAATGGAGAAATGAAGACTTTTTCCATCCCATTTTACAGTCTCCCAGTCTCAGCACCTGAGCTGGCAGGATGTGAAACGCATATGTTCACATGTTCATTCTCATTCCTTGAAATCTGTGTTTAAGTATGACTGTGCATTTTTATCTCTACATTTATAGTCCTGCTAGAATGTGTTATGTGCATTTGAGTGCCTGTCCACGTAAGCATTTTTAATGCATGTCAAAGGCGTGAGCTTATATGTATGTATGCAAGGTGTCTAGGTTACCACGATGCATTAACCCTTATAAAATGGTAAAATAAAAGCCCGATTTTCCTGTCAGGTTGTTGGCTTGCTTCTGGCAAGAAGCCAACTGGAGAATATCTTGCTGGGTGGCATTTGGGTCTGTGGGTACCAGGTCACAGTCTAAGAATAGAGCTCTGCTAAGAGATTTAATTCAGCTGTAGTGTTGCAGGGAATTCCTTCAGCCAAAATGAACATACCCCCATAGCACATAGGAGCTTGGATGCTGAATAATCCTGAGGCTATGCCAGTGGGCCGGGGCTTGGCTCACATTGCTCGGATGGCATGCAGCGGTCATATCAATTCTTCCGTTTCCTCAGGTCTGATAGGCGCCAATGATCGCTATGCGCCAAAACAAGCTGACGGGCCAGCAGTTTCTACCTACTCGCTGTCTTGCTCATGAACAGTTGACCTGCTGCAACCTGTCCCTTACAATAACTTGTTAACTTCTGTATAAAATGGCCTTTATCTCTACACATAATTAATTGTCCTGTAAATTCATTGTGCAGAAAATATCTGTCGATATATTTATATGTGTGTGTGTGTGTGTGTTTATTTAATTATTTACACTTCGTACTCAGCCATGACCTCATAAAACAGTAAGAACCGACGATTCAGTCAAACCCAAGCAGTCCTCTTAATTGAATTGGTTTGCAGTGAGAAGTAGAGTGGAGATCCCTTTAGTGCAGTGTTTCCCTACCTGATGGGGTTCCCCGACCTTGGAGACACTCAGACAGTCCGCGTTTTTGCTCCCTCCCAGCTCTCTGCCAAACAGTCCACATTTTTGCTACCTCCCAGGTTCCTACCTCAGAGGGAGCAAAAATGTGGACCGTCTGCAGGTCCCCATGGACATCTTGCAGGAGCGACCCAAACCCTAAGCCTGACGTGCCCCTTTTATTTTTATTGTATGAATCCCAAGATCCTACAGGAAATATTTACAATATTATCAGAGAAAATATTTATATTCTCACAGGAGTACTTAGAAAACTTATTCTGAACATATAATTCCTACATATTTCCTGAGTATGTACACTTGTAAATCCTAATTACTGCTGTAGCATTATATTCCGTAATCTTAGTTTCTGTATAAACCACTGTATTTATCACCTACCTAACTATTTTCGTGAATAAATCCAGAAGAATTAATTTAATAAAATGCTTTATTTTAGACAAGAAATTGAAACTAACTCTTTGCTGGCATGATGCGCTCACACAGATAAACACAAGGAGGCCTTCTGACTGGAAGATGAAGTGTGTACAATGGGATTATGGGTAATGGGCTGCCTGAGTGCTGAGGCAACGGGGAGTGAGCTGCTGCTGCTGTTGCTGTTGCTTACTGCCTGCCTGCATGTCTGCCCCCTGGGGGGGGGGGGTCCTTTCCGTTTGTCTCAGAAGACAGAGCTGAGGGGAATGGATGGGGGGATGTCAAAGGTTACCAGTCCTATCGGGGTGTGTCGCGCTCATTGCCTCACCCCACCCTTGGTAGGCCTCCCCTCTGACTAAAGACTCAGGCAAGATCGGCATACAGTCAAACAATCAAGGCCGGACTGGAATCCCCGGAGGACCTCTGCTCTATTACCTATAAGCTACATGCTTAACCTGAATTACTCAAGCAAACAATCCAGCTGTTTTATTGCATAAAAATTGCAAGTCAGTTAATGCGACAGCTTCAGAGTGCTTTGATGATGTAAGACACGTCACACTTTTCCTACCTGAAGGAACCGCAGTTTCTCCCACAGCTCCTAAGCGCTGGTGTCTCAAAGCGATGTAGCTCAAAATGTTGATGTTGTGTGGAATGGTACAATCATTATAGTCCTCATTTTCTGTTGGTTTCTGTTCTCTTGGCTTGATAGGTGCAGGATCCATGTGTCTAAAAGGCCCCCAGGGGTGTCACGGACATGTCAGTGCTCAGTGGAGAGGTTGACAAAGATAGTGGTGGTTATTGGTGTGTCAGCAACGGAAGCAGTGATGTAAAGGTCAGGAAGCCAACCAGGGGGCATATGGGAGTTTAAGGGTGTGTTTCAGCCCTCAAAACGAACTTGGTGCGATTAGTCAGCATTTCTTACGCATATGTGAACACTCCAAACAAACTCACACCCCCCTGAATTGAACTGAACATGAACCGCCTCAGGTCTGCATTGCAGTTCGCTTAACCTGTGCTTCGTGAACACGCAGACAGGTCAAATGCTATTGCACTGGGATGCTTGAGAAAAACAAATATGTGGATCCATGGCCGGTATTAATGATAGTGTGAACAGTAAGAGGACTGAGGCCCCATCAGAGCTGAAGTGGACCAGAAAGAGAACCTCTTTCAAATGAACTCACAATGTGAACGCAAAAAGAACTGAGTCCATTTTCTGTTAGCCCAGTTTTTGGTTCACTTCAAAAGGACTGGGTTTTTTTTAAAAAAAACTATATGTGAAGACACCCTAAGGTGTCTGAGCTCTGCTAAACTGTCTCAGCTGGGTGGTGGTGCCCCTCCTGCCACATATCTTGCTGAAATTAGTGATGATAATGAGTTGTTGTGAAGTCTTGCCCAAAGAAGAGTCTTATGAGTCACATTAAGACTTCCGTACGGTTTCATTTGGACAGTCAGATGTTTTCTTACCCTGCTGGCTGCAGTGTGTCTCTCCAGATTCATGCTCCAATGGCACCTGCAGAGGTGGATAGTTCAGGTTCTGTAATGAAAAATCCTGTCTTTCAGCCGACCAGTTCAGTTCTCTGTGACTGTGACTCTTTATACTGAACTAGGTGGCTTAAGGAAAATCTTGGTCTTTTTACTTTTCGGACCCAAACTTTCCATTTTCGGACACCTGGTCATGTCTCCTGCGGTTCTTAGCATGTCGTTCAGGTTCCTCGGCCTTGGCGGCACCCATCAATTGACTATGAAGTTAGAAGTCATGGCTCTGTCCTCCCTGGCACCTTAATCGCTGCTCCCTGGAGTAAAACTCTCAGACAGGTATGCGATGGTCCTGGGCCATAAGATATTGAAATGAAGTTAACCTTCAGAGAGAAGGTCAGAGAAAAGCCAGGGAATGAGGAGCTGCGTCTTTAACCTTCACTGTGTTTTTTTAAACAAATTGTGTTTCCAATTATTGTGCCCCATCTGCTGACATTTATTTAAATGCATGCCAGTTTTTGCTATACTCCTGTAATTAATATTGTATTTTGCCATATAAATTAAATTATAGGATCTAAATGGAGGGTCCCGATTATATTTGACATTTGTTAAAGTGTTTTGGATCGTTCCAAGTTTTTTTGTACTTCTTGTAAAAATACATTTTATCCAAGAACCTGATCTTAAATTGCCAAATGTGGAAGCTGTTTTCCATTCTGTTTGTTATTGGTAGTGGGGCACCGATGTGGAAATTTTGGCCAATACCGAAAACCAATGTATTTTTGTCTAATACTACCGATAACAAAAACTGACACCGATGGGAGATCCTGTGATGTGCATTTGGGAGATACTGTGATGTGCGTTTGGGAGATCCTGTGATGTGCATTTGGGAGATCCCGTGATGTGTGTTTGGGAGATCCTGTGATGTGCGTTTGGGAGATCCTGTGATGTGCATTTGGGAGATCCTGTGATGTGCATTTGGGAGATCCTGTGATGTGCATTTGAGAGATCCTGTGATGTGCGTTTGGGAGATCCTGTGATGTGCGTTTGGGAGATCCTGTGATGTGCGTTTGGGTGATCCTGTGATGTGCGTTTGGGTGATCCTGTGATGTGCGTTTGGGTGATCCTGATCAATTATTTGGTGCTTCTCGTGACTGAATAAGGAGGCAGCTGTCCAGTACGTTGTCTCATTTCTGTGTGGATGAGCCTAGTTCAGACAGTCTAGCCTGCGATTTGTCTTCGTCCACTTCTTTATCACCATCCTGTCACTTCATCCTGCCCTGTCTCTTGCCCCTATTCCTTGTCTTGCTTCCTGCCCCTCTCATTCTGCCTCTATATCATCTCCTGCCCCTCTCATTCTGCGCCTATATCATCTCCTGCCCCTCTCATTCTGCCTCTATATCATCTCCTGCCCCTCTCATTCTGCCTCTATATCATCTCCTGCCCCTCTCATTCTGCCTCTATATCATCTTCTGCCCCTCTCATTCTGCCTCTATATCATCTCCTGCCCCTCTCATTCTGCCTCTATATCATCTCCTGCCCCTCTCATTCTGCCTCTATATCATCTTCTGCCCCTCTCATTCTGCCTCTATATCATCTCCTGCCCCTCTCATTCTGCCTCTATATCATCTCCTGCCCCTCTCAT
>JAODJX010000042.1:10378648-10414001 GCA_026776945.1 Isichthys henryi
TCTGGCAGGGAGCTGGGAGGGAGCAAAAATGTGGACTGTCTGGCAGGGAGCTGGGAGGGAGCAAAAATGTGGACTGTTTGGCAGGGAGCTGGGAGGGAGCAAAAATGTGGACTGGCTGTGGGTCCCTGAGGACCAGGTTGGCAAACTCTGATCTACATCACAGGGACGGGTATAATCTTCCTGATGTGGTAAGGGATGCAGGGGTCATAGGTCTCAGCAGGTAGATTGAGAGGTCAAAGGTCACAAATCAGACTATTCAGTCTTAGTGCCACTCCTGCACCAAGTCTGCTTTCTGTCAACACATCAAGACAGTAGCACAAGCACCAATATGTCACCATCGCCACTGGATGCCAATATGCTGAAACAAGAAATGCTACATTTATGGGCACTATATTTGATATTGAAGGTGTGTCTTTCTCTCTTCTCGGAATGAAATTCCCAGGTGATGATAGGGACTGCAATCAAATTGCATCAAAACAAATTAACATTTCTTTGATGCAAGGGTCTTCAACCTCCCTTAAACCAGGGATCCCCAATTAAAAAAGTACCAGATACAGCACCCCCCCCCCCCCAACACACACCACCACATCTGCATCATCACACACGTAACTGAGAATTAAGGACCAGCAATTGATAGTTCTCTCTCCAGAGCTGCTGTGAATGTCGTCCATTTAAAACATGTCGTTCTGGATGTGCTGTAGGTGCTCTACCTGACCCTAGAGTGTCATGGACCCTTAGATGAAAACCAATGATATAGTGGACTATATTCTACGAGAATTGTTACATTCATAGTGACACATAATGTCGAAATGCTTTAGCCCTGAGTAAACAATATGCTCACTGAGCTGACAGGTGCTTCTTACGAAAAGCTCTGTCTTTCTAATAAGAAAGTTAAGCCACACACCAAATTCTATCATTATCCAAGAACTGTCTGTGATCTACAGGAAAATTCTCTTTACATGAGCTGCACTGTCACTTTAAGCATAGACAGAACTTCCATGTACTAATTTCCCAGTGCCGTCTAGTGTGCCTGTTCATTGTTTGTCTAATGTAGATTGTTTATGTTGGGTAGAAAACATCGTTAGTAGTCTTCCCTATGTCTCCTCTCTCCTTAAATTATTGAAAATTGTACTTTTGTACTACATAAATTGTGTTTAGCATGACAATATCTGTCCAGTCGTGAATATTACACTGTGGGCCCAGAAGGAACATTATTTTGTTTCAGTGTATTGCACATGGCTGAAATGACAATAAAGCTTTATTCAACTTCTCTTTCACAATCAACAATTCAGGTTGTCATGGTTTTAGAGTGACTACTGTAATACTGAGAACTTCTGACGTCTCGCCTTTCGGTTGTGACAGAGAACAAAAGCCACAAACTGCTGTGGAAATGACATCTTTCAGTACTTCCATCATGCTCAACTGTCTTTCACAGGCCGCGCTGAAGCGGAGAAGGATGTGTCACTCAACCTTCACGCTCATGGCAGAGTCATTTGGCACACTTGACAGAAGAACCAAGAAACCAGTGAGCTGTGGTTTTCACAGAAATTGCCCAAATTAGCTGTTAAAGTTGCTGCCCTTCTCAAGGAACATCACAAAGCATGGCTTGGTGTCTTTAGAGACACAGAGTCTTTTGCGTCAATCTGATTTTGTTGAGAGTGTTATCTCTTCTTCTGCAAAGAAAATCTGCCAGACGAGTTCTATGTAGCTTGGTGCTGCAAGGAAACAAGAAGAGTAGCTATGATCTTTAACATTAAGCTACATCTTGTTTTTCATAAAATGGGCAAAGCTATAAGTACAGAGGTAGCAGAAACTCCAAATCTGTATGGAGATGTGCAAAGACAAACACCACCATTTCCTCAAGAAGGGAACAATTTCAGACATGGCACCAAACAAATCACTCATAGTTTATATATATTTTAAAAAATATATAAAAATCTCTTTTAGGTTATGTCACCATGGTTCGCATAGAGTGAACGTTCACATGGAGTGTCTGTCACACCGAAATAATTATGCCTCCCACTGGTTCAAGAACTGAGGAGCCCAAATCATCTCTATGTCTTGAGAAACAGTCGATTTACTATTATCGAAATGCCACAACAATCCTGATGTCAGCAGTCCTGGAGGTAGGTGGTGCTGGAGAGATTAGACTAGTCAACAACCATGAGTGAGCTTGGGCAAAACCCATGGTCTAAGCATTGAATACCTTACTGATTATTTTCTGGTGTAAATTATTCTAGTTTGCCGGTAATTTCCAGTAGTTTTGATATTAGATCATGTAACGTAGGAGTAAGAAATCATCGCTGTCCTCCTTGCTTTTGGGGTTCAGCTAAGTGAAATTCAACCTGATAACAGCCTGAAGATCATTGACAATTCTTCTGCTGTCAGAGTACAATGAGATGTTTGCCGATGAGGCAATCTTATGTAAAAACTGAGGGTCTGCTCATTTCTCTAAATCAGATAGAGAAGCCCGTACATTTAACCCTTCTCTCAGCGGTTGCCTCTAATATGTCTATTTCGTCCAAGTGAAATTGAACACCACTCATTAGAGGTGGTTGCGATGACCTTCTTCCGAATCTGCTCCCATCATTACAGACCCCCCATGTTCAGAGGTGGATCTTCACTCAGTCACTTCAGAGAAGGCTGTTGTCATTTACAAGCAGTCTGAGTGGCTGGTCAGCATTATACAGCTTCATGAATAAAGCATAAGGCCTTTAGGGTATCAGAAGCAGCTACACAAGACCCCGGAGAGCCCAGACATTGAACTTCTTAGCTGTTTAGTAGCTGTTAGGTCCTGAATTTAATGTAAAGGATAAAAGGCATATGTATACAATACATTTATTAATGAGATAAACGGATAAGAAGACCTACAAGCAATTAGATAGGGTCAGTAAGTGACCACGCAAGCAGATAGCATGTTAAACAAATGGACTTAAAAAATTAAAAGCAAAAAAAGCTGTATGTGCACTGATGGGGAGTTAGAGGTAGACGTACGGAAAGACTAAAACAAAAAATTATCCGGTAGATGGATATCAGTGGACCACATGAAGGTCAGCAAGCACCTCTGCGAGGCTGCCATGTTAAGTCAGTATAATAGTTTTATCCTGGTTGAGTAAAGTCTCTGTAACGATCCTTCTTGGGTACAACAGGGTATGATCAGTAATGCAATCATAGCTGGAGTTGATGAGCACTCATAGAGTAGCTCAGCACTGACACATTGCATTGTGGGAGTGATGGATCTCCATGTGGCCCCGGAGGAGCTGACCTAACCTCTGACCCCATAATGACTCAACATGTTTAACAAGCAAGGCAATGAAATATACTAGGTAGAAGTAAAAGTACAAAACTGGAGAGGTTTGTAGCTTAGTAGGTACGTGAGTGAATAGGTAGTTAACTGGTCAGTCAAGGTGAACAGGCAAGTAGGTGTATAACTAAAGAGATTCAAGGGTAGTTAGGTGGATAAAGAAGTTAAGAGATGGTGCCACTTACTGTACATATACCTGTGCTTTCATCATTCCTATATAGTCATGCAGTGACAGAGGAGGGTCTTACTTCTGGCAAAAAAAAAATCAAACGGTACCTACTCGTTATTATTCATAATTAATGTTATTTCAAATACTTGACAGATGTTTTAATGCAATTTCCAATCACTTTTCAACCATTTATCCTGTGCAGGACTGTAGTTATAAGTATATGAAAATTTAAATAAGCTGATAATTTGCATCCCCTGCTAGACGACTATAGTCTGTGCTGGATCTCCAGATAAACCAAATGGGGTGTGCAGAATGAAATTTTCCATATTTATACTTAGTCAACAGCAAAATGCCACAAGAGAATATGCGCACTAAAAAGGGAGGAAATGAAGGAGATGTAGAAAAATAATATATATATATATATATATATATATAAAAAATGGTTTTAACCTGTAGCTCAAAGAAAACCTTTGAAGTACCACATGACTTCAAAGGAAGAGAAACCCTTCACTTCTTTGTAGGATCTGTAAACCTGCTGAATCTGGCAGCCTCCTATGTGGGTCAATAGTCACGTATGACTCACATTGAAAGCTTGCCTTTAAACAAACTAAAATTCAACAATATAAATTTGATCCTGGGGTATCTTTATTAGTGTAAACGATTTAAAAAATAAAAAAACTACCTTGGCTGACAAAAAAAGAGACTAAGTGAGATGGTGTGTGATAAAGAGAGCAAGGGAGATAGCATTGCAGCAGCACTGATGATAAATGACTTCATTGTTTTTTCCCTCCGTTTTAGTATTTTCGTTTTTTGCCCTCTTCATTTTCTATCTCTCTTCCCTCTCTTTTTTTGGGGTGGGAGAGGTTTTGACCATTTCTCAACAGGCCTCTAGAGACCCCTTTGTTCTGAATAGGCAAAAAAACGCATCCATAAAACAAGGCATCTTTCTAGTCTGATCAATGTTTTCTAACAACTGTATTGATCAGCTACAGCAACATTTTCATTTCCTACTTATGAACTTTTTTCCAGGTTCCTCTGTCCTATTTCCATTGCTGCCTGTATACTGGTGTCCTCTAAAATTCATATTAAAAATGCTTTTCTGCATTAAAATTGGACTTGTGTTGCACTAATGCTCAGGTGAGCAAGGAACATCTAAACAGAACAGCGTGAGACCTCCTTAATAAACATAAAGGTCACAGGTGGCTTTACCTGAACTCTGTTGGAGGGACTTGCTGTACCCACAGTACTCACAACTCATTCTGAAAGATCTGATTGCACGTAAACAAGGAGTGTGTAAGTGTTTACTCACTAAATCTGATGAACAAGAAATGACATGACACACTGCATTTTTAAAAACAGGATTAAAAAAAAAACAGAACTGCAGAGAAAACGAGTAAGTAGAGCGTACATGCGTAGAGTCAGACTGGGGCAGTCACCTTGCCAGGGAGCATTAGACCTCTACGCACAAATCCGCTGCGGGGCCTGGCAGCTGGAGCCAAAGCATCGATGCACAGAGCCGCCACTCCCGGCCTTCGCTCCACCGGTGAGCCGCACGCTGGCCCGGGGCCACAGCAAACCTATCGATCGGCAGCTTGTTCCAGGCCCGCAGACAGAGCTGGCCGGCTCTCTGCTTCACCCCACGTAAGCCCTGGCGGCTGTGCTGCTTCCCTGCGCTTCACTGCACTGGCAACACAGGAAATGGATCAGTCACGTTAACTCTAATCCCAGCTGTGTATGTCTGCGTTTTTTTTTAAAATAAACACACACATTTATAGTATAAACTTCATGATGCTGAAAAATGTAGCTATACAGCCTAATTTCAGCATAATGCCCAAATCCCCCCTCCCCAGTCATCTTGCCCCACTGCAGACTTCCATTTCCCACACACTGCTGGGGGGCGCAGCAGTGCCTGAAATAGGCTATATTGACAGACGGGGATTTTAGTGGGTTTAGGCATGAGGTAAATTAGAGCAAATGACCTGGCGGGTTCAGACGAACGTGGCCACAATGTGCAGAGTGCCGACAATAGTGGTTTATCAAGCAGTACTTACTGCTCAGAGAGCTTGTGGTTTATCACGTAGTACTTAGTACTCAGTGTTTTGTTTTTGTCATTCTTGGTGTTGTAGAGGTTTATCTTACAGCACTCGCTCCAGTACGTGTCACTCGAAGTTCATCGTATGAGTCATCATATTCATTACTTAGTGTGTCTGTAACTTGTGCAGTTTTTAACACAGGAGCCGAGTAAGTGTTAAAATTGCTGAAATTACCTATGGTTTACTGTGCTAGCAGGGGTGTCCACTGGGAGAAATTAAGTTCGTTAAGTTCTTGGTAAAGATGCCTCGCTTGTCAAAAGATGCAGCACAGGGTATGAAGAAAGAGCATTTTGTTTTTGTGAAGATATCTCAATGAAATATCAATAAATAATAAGAAATCACTGGTTTATATTCAATATAATGGGATTAGGGAGGAAAAAACCAGCAGATGTAGAATTATTAATGGCTTGTATTCACTCTAAGAAAAATGTCACCTAAAACAATGATATAGCTGATATGCAGTTAAACAACCTCAAAATTTCCCTACAAGAGCCAGTTTCCAGAGTGTTGGATGCGATTTAGAAGTGAAACCAAATATTTGACAAGTATGGCATCAAATATTATGTCTTGCACATAAAAATGAAATTATACTGTAAACACTTTAATTAAACAAATTACAGCATGGTTTCATTGATCTTGGGGGTAATTTTACTTGCCTAGATGAACACATCAATGACTGGCCACAATTTCAGTATGGCGGGGGCAAATAAGCCACGTGTCCCACATTTCCCTAAAATCGTTTTCTCTGCAAGGGAGAGATGTGGGAATACATTTGGGGAGCCCTCAGATGTAACCCAGCTATAATCTGCTCTCAGCACAGGTCAGGCAAAGGGGGCAGCCGGTGACTACAAATTAATGGATGGAGCGTGAACTTTAGAGGTCAGGCGCGCTGGAAGAGAGTGCATTGGAAGATGCGGTGAAATGTTGGCGTGGCAGGCGGCCTCGCTGGCGGCCACTCTCCCAGACCAGTTGATTCTGGAAGCAGCCAGAAAGCTGAGAGTACAGCGTCTCGTTTGGTCCTCGCAGCAGATTAGCCAGCTTTCAGTGGCCGATTTTATGATAACAGCTGTGCCCATTACACACCCACCAGGGGTCCAAACAACGGTCCTCTGAGGGACGTGGGCCAGACCATAGGGTAACAGAGTGAATGTCCCCAGGGAAATATGACTCAATTGCCCTCAGAATGCAGCAAGCCCCAGAGATGGTCTAATGACTACTCTGCTGTCGCTTATACCTGCACTGTGGGACTAACTCCTACTCCGTTATCCTTTAGATTGTGGGTAAATATTCCGGGAATACTTTCATGTCTGGAAGAAACCTTAATGCATTATAATCATTAATCCCTCAGTCATTATCAATCATTATCAAGAAGCACCTATATCTATGCAGGACAGTGAATTACAGAAGCTCGACTCATTTTTCAACGTTTGGTTTTCTCGTCCGAGCAAATTGTCTTTATTTTTGGTTTCTCGGTCCTTAAAACCTACAGTAAATCAACTTGAAGATGAACTTTTCAGCATGTACCTTTTAAATATAAAATATATAAAATCAAATTTTATTCACTGATTACTGAACATGGTTTTTAATGCGTATAGTTTAACTAACTTCATCTGTGTTGCGTCATCATTTATATACAATAAATGTAATAAAATGTGTTCTAATTAATTTCCTGCCAGCTTTTTAAAAGGCTTAATCAACTTCTGAAATGCACATAATGAGTTACCACATACAAACATGTGACAGTGAGTAAAATATTTACTTTACGGTGAGCAAACCACTATATCTTTGTCTTCTTGTCCACATGGCAGACCAGTAGCACTCCAACTTATTGTGTGGAAAGCAAAGCATATCTACTTGGTTAAATATATAACTACTGAGGGAAATATCCAGGGGAAGAGTTTAAACAGAGAGTGGGTTTCAGACCAGTTACTCATCGGCCAGAGAAGATTAGGATTGTGAAATGTCCATAGTTATTTGCCTTTCCAAAATGACATCAGGCTGAGGGCTGTGTGCAAGTGCTTACTTATCAGGGGTTATGTAGCGTCTCCATGTACAACTTGCTCGGGGCGGGATGGTAAATATAACCATGTGACATGAGGGTGAGAGGAATGGACAGAAACCTTGTTTTAGTATGGAAGTTGGTATGGAAGTTAACAAACAGAGGAGATGAACCAAAACAAAACACAGTCGTTCTGGTGTGAGCATAAGGGGAATTGTGGGAAAACAAAATGTACGTAGGGAAGTGAAAAGGGTTAGAGGGGACTGCGGGATCTGGCTTCGGGAAATCTCCAAGAACTTTTATATCTGAGATCTTCTGTATATCAGTGTATATGGGAGCATCTGCTAACCCCTGACACAGCAAATCTCTGTCCCGGGAGGTCTGTCCCCCCTGAGAGTTCCTGTGCACTTCATCTGTAACAGGAAGTGTCTGATTCTCTGCGAGCCTGTGTGACTCCACCACCTGAGTGTTTGTTCCAGAAAGCTTCTGTACATAAGATTTGCAGCATCTGACAGTCTGTACATGAGTTCCAGTATATAAGATTCCCTTCCCTTGAAAGTTCCTGTCATTGACTGGCTTTTTCATTGGGATAGATGAGTTTACTTAAGTCAATTAACCTATATTTGCTTGCAAAAAATCAAAGCCTAGCTTGGTAATTTGCCAAACTTTCTGGTCAAATCTCCATGGCGCCAGCGAACTGACAAGACGAGCCATATCATCAGGTCAAAAACCCTATGCAACACTGAAGATTGGAGCTGTAACACAGTCAAACTGTCCATGACAAACAGTAGACACACAACTATTGTAATCATTTTGTAAGTCCCTGATATATTTACAAAGTGGAAAAATCTAGAATATGAAGGAATTTACTCTGCAGAAACCAAGTGACATAAAACGAGGTACTTATATTCACGTACCAGCTAAACAGCCAAAGGACTCCTGGGAAATGGGAGTCATTGACCTCTTGACTTCTCCCAGGATGCAGCACCATGCACTACCATCTTGACAAATTATTAACTGCCCCATCTCTGGCTGGGTTTGGCCTACCAGCACATGAACTAGGTGTGTTCATCAGAGAGGCTTTACAATTTCATGGTTACCTGACATAAGGTAAGATAAATGAGGATTCCATGCTAAAAAATAAAAAATCTTGGGAACTACATCTAGGTATTTTCACTTTCCGGTCAAATATCCAGAATTTCTTAAAACTACTGTTTAACAGTATTTTAAAGTAGGTGGCTATACTCAGGAATACAAATTTATATGAGATTCTCCGAAGGCTGAACATTGTTTTGTATAGTATGTAAGACTATGTATGTAATCCACAGTGCAATGATATTTATTAGGAAATGGACAATAGTGATAATGCAAACTCATCCATCCACAGTCCCTTATCCAGCACAGAATCATGCTGGGCCTGGAACTTGCAGGGAGCATGGGGTGTAAAGCAGATGGACAGGATGCCAGTCTATCAAAAGGCACAAGCACTGGAAATTCAGCAGAAGAAAATAACAAAAATCACTTGCAAGAGCAGTGGGAATTTCTGCAAAGCAGTTTGTACTAAGCACGTTTAATGCTATTGAGCGGTTGTTTTGGATTATCATCTGAGTTTGACACTTCATCCTTCATTCTAGGGAGTCTTAAATCTTGTTCACTGTAGTTCTAATCACACTGATAAACTGCACCCTGAAGTATCGGACAACTTTTGCCTTTATTGATTTATAAGATTTTAAACACATACCAAATCAGCTTCTTCTTCCTTTATTTAGGAACACTGAGATTACATTTCAAAATTACATGAAATGACGCGGAAGATTTATAACACCAGTTTCATTTGAAATTCTGTTATGTTTGAAAACATTTATATAAAATAGATACCATGTAATACATCTATACTGACCATTCAGATATTTAATTGACAACAATACTTTAGAATTAAGACTGATTTTATTGATCCCAGGGAAAATTCTGCCAGTTCCAAAAATATAAACACATATTACAGTAAATATTTAAAGTTTTACAAATATTGTTGTTAAGAAGTCCGTAAGCAGTGACCTGAATGAAGTCCTTACTTTAAATATATATATATTTTTAAAGTAAGGACTTCATTCAGGTCACTGCTTACGGACTTCTTACTAGCAAGCACGAACCAATCACAAATCGAGGTCCTTAAAAGTTACTCTACTTGCCCCCTCAAGAATCACACAAACATTAGGGGCATTCATTACAAAAAAAGCTTATAATGAAATATAGACATTTGGGGCGCACGCCCCGCGTGCCATCCCTTTCTTCCTCGTGGTAAAATGGACATCTCGCGGCGCGAGCTTCCTCTCGTCATGGCGCAAAAGGCCGGCGCGAGACCAACGAAAGACACTTTCTTGGCACAGTGCAAAAGTCCCTAACGGGCACCTGGCCATGCTGGTACCTGTTTCAATTTATCCGAAAGACACGGTTGGTCCCCTTTAAAAATCCGGAGCTGCGAGTCAATTAATTAAATTCAGATGCTGGTATTGAACGCACACATTATTCCTGTACCATTTGTCTTTCTGACTGAGGAGCGGGGCAGCAGCGCCGTCTGAAGCCGGACTCAAGGATGAGGGAGCATCTGTCACTAACGCTTCCGGCTGCCATATCAACTGCTTATATCACCACTGCGGTTTTTTACTTATAAAACCATCCTAACTTTCAATGCTCGGTATATTTTCGTGAGCTTTTGTATACTGCATTAATGAATTCGAGGTTTGCTCATTGCTTGAGTTTTCGCAGCCGAGGCTGAGAATACGACGAGATGGTCCGCGTTGCTAACGCTCTGGGTTTTGTCGTATTAAGCGTTGCTTTGATAATATTATCACTGATAAGCTATGTTTCGATTAAGAAAGATAACATTTTCTCTACTCCAAAATACGCTAATTCGGCAGGTCCAAGGATAATGTTTCACGCAGGATTCCGGTAAGTCTGTCTGTATGAATAGTGTTTAATTAGCCTACACGCAAGATTTTTACATTCGTTCACGCGATGTGTTCCAAATTATTAGTAAATGCGCATGCTGTGCATGGATCTGTTTATATAGTCTTGACTCCGTGCTCGAGTGTTTCTGTCTAAAGCCGACCTGCGAGGGAAAAATGAGATCATTTTCCATCAGGCGATTATCCTGCTGTTCAAAATGCACTGGATGTGCTACAGTATATCATAGGATCCACGGGCCTTCACTAAACAGAAAAACATGATGGTACTCATTTATATAAAATCTCCGCGTATGGTTGTAATCGGTTTTCATAATAGCTGTTTTAAATGGACAATACTCTGCGTGCGCGCCCAGAAAGCCAACAGTTGCGGCCCGCATCCAAGAAATAGAAACGTTTTGCTCGGCTCCGCTTCCCGCTGCCATATATAGCCCAATGTTGCCTGGGTGCCTTGTCCAGACAAAAATGATCTCCATATATATATAAAGCTAGAATCAACCTACTTGTGACCAAAACAGTTTATTAATTTAACAGTTCATGCCATGGCATAATAATAATAATAATTATTATTTTATAGTGATTGTAATCCATCATATTGTAATGCCTGTGTTATATAATAAGATCACTCTTCATTTTGATAACAAAACTTACTATTGACTGTTGTCTATGAACAGGTTTTCATTTTTATCAGCAATATTAATGACGGCTCTTTGACGGGCTCTGCCCTCGCTCCATGGTTGAAGACTGTAAGTCACAGGGAGTAGAACAGACCCAGATGGCACGTAACGTTACCATCGCTGGCCATCTGAACTGCAGACAGCAGTCTGGCACACTGTTCTTACAGTACCACTTTAACATGTTAGAATATTTTGATGGAGAACGAATATCGACTTGCCAACCTATAGTCTTTTAGGCAGACATCCACTTCCCTGAAGAAACCGTATTACTTCTTTCGGTGTTGGGATCTGTTGCCTGTTTTCCTTGCCCGGGCCGCAGCTGACGTCAGTGTGGTTCGTGCTGGAGCTCTCCTTGGTGCTACCGCATGCATTATTGCATATACTACTGGTACTTATACTTCAACTGCTATGACAAGCATTCTGTGAGAGAAGCCATTTTGCGAAGCAGCAGACAAGTACATTTGTAAATGGGCCACAGGCTTGTTATTGCTTTTTGTCAGTGCGACGTCAACAAACGAATTTACAGCATTCTGCAAAACCGTTAAAGTGCCTAGTAAAGTTTATTTTATTTCCTGTGGACCATCATTTCATTCTGATGATTTTGAAATGGGGTATGTGGTCTTATTTATACCTGACTAACCTCCTGCAAATGGGTGACGGGTGAAATAATCATTTTAAGAAAAGAAAACCATTGGAATGTTACCCTTTTGGTGCTGTGTGTTTTATGTGCATCACACCACATCAGAAATAACTGAAACCTTAGATTACACTATATCTCAGTATCCGTTCTGTAGTCCGTTGCCAATTGTTTGTTTCTTTAACACAAATTTAACTATTAAAATGTACAGAAAAGACCTGTCACCCTGTATTAAATATGCAGTTATGGAACTTGGATGATTAGAGATGTACAAAAAAATGAGTGACATTTAGTGCTCAAACTACTACCTCTAAACGATTGTTTAATTCGCTGCCTTTGAATGGGTGGCCAGCTGTGTAAGTCTAGACTGTCGTGTTAGTTGGCATTCATTGATTGCAAATCCTGTTTTAATCAGGTCAGCTTCCTATCAGGTCTGCTGGAGATCGCCAGATACCTTTTAAAACAAGTGAACATAGCCGTCAAAGGGAATTTAATAGAGCCGATAACTGAAAACAGCTCTTTAATTAGCATGGAGCTGCGGTTGTTGATTGGAGTCATTTTCAGTGGCTACTGAGCCACTGCACCAAGTCCACTGCCATCCAGTGCTAATGAGAAGCCTGTCATCCTCAGATCCCAGTTTGCCATGAACTTCCTCGACCCCTCCTTTATCCCACTGACCAGTGTCCTCACTGAGGAGCTGCAGCAGAAGAAAGGCTCCACGTGGAAGTTCAACAGGACGGCATTCATTCAGCAGAGGTGAGGCGCTGTGGCATGTGCAAGAAACTTGCAGCAAGCCAGGTGTATGAGTTTTACTTGAAATGGCCACCGAATCAGTCATATCGAGTGGCCGGACGTGGGTGACTCTCCTGCATTGTTTTGAGAATCAGCATGCAAATGTTTCTCAAATTAGACCTTAAAATGTCAGTTTATTGAGTGTATTTTCTGTAATATGTAATTAAGTGACAGTTTCACTGCAATTGCCAGGGGTAAACGGAAGCAGAACTGAGACAGTGTGAAGACGGATACATATCGGAAAGCTGTATTGCTTAGCAACGTTTCCCCCTTTGTTCTCATTTCAGAAAAGAGATCTCTCAGTACATTGACGTGCCAAATAACTTCTCCCTGCTGAAGAATGATGTGCGCGTGGGCCAGCTGATGCACTATGACTATTCCAGCCACAAGTATGTCTTCTCCATTAGCAGTAACTTCAAATCATTGCTTCCCGAGTCTTCTCCCATCCAGAGCAAGCACTACAACGTGTGCGCAGTGGTGGGCAACAGCGGCATTCTCACTGGGAGCTCCTGCGGGCCTCAAATTGACAAGTCTGACTTTGTCTTCCGCTGCAACTTTGCTCCCACCGAGGTCTTCCACAAGGACGTGGGTCATAAGACGAATCTCACCACTTTCAACCCCAGCATCCTCGAGAAGTATTACAACAACCTGCTCACCATCCAGGATCGTAACAACTTCTTCCTGAGCCTGAAGAAGTTGGACAGTGCCATTCTCTGGATCCCTGCTTTCTTCTTTCACACCTCTGCCACAGTCACCAGAACCCTGGTCGACTTCTTTGTGGAGCACAAGGGCCAGCTGAAGGTGCAGCTCGCTTGGCCGGGAAACATCATGCAGTACGTCAACAGGTGAGAGTGTCCATTCGCATTCCGTGTGCTCGTTTAATGAAACCATCAACCTTCACTCAGCATGCTGCTGAATAACAGGATCAGGCATTACTTGGTCTCTTACCATGTCGGCGAGAAACCATCCTCTTCTGGTATGTGAATTGGTGGGAGTCAGAATCATGCTGTGTATTAATCCATAACAGAGAGCATCGGTTTGCTGCAGTCTCTATAGATCCAGGTTTCTTCCAGCAGAGTCTCAGAGACATTTACACTACGACAGACAAAATCTTTCATGTTTACTGCAAGTAGAAGTTGTCAGGTTGATAGTTTGCTTCCTAGCATATATGCAGTACCTGTGTGCTGTCCTGCAGCTGTCATTCTGGAAGAAAGATAGACTGGGTTCAGTTTCAGGTATAAGCTTCACCTACTGCTGAGAGAGAAAAGAAGAGGGAAGCCTTTCTCCCCCCTCATTAGCTGGTTATCTCTGAAGATCACACAGACTTTGAGATGTCAGCCTTTGCCAGCCACAAGTAGAAGCAGCAATCAGTCTTTTGTGTGCATGAGTGCTTAATGCATTATTTAGGTTGGGATAGCTTTTCATCTTGGGCTTTTGATCGTCTTCTAGCTTGTCCTGGGCCCCTTTGCTTATCCAAGGTAAATATTTGAAACCAAAGCAACTTTTCTCCAGGGCACTGAATAAATGCTGAATGTCAATGAACAACATTTTGCAGTTGTAGGCAAAAGAGCTCTATGAGTAGAGGAATCAAGCATGAAAACAACAAGGTGTCTGTGTAATTTGTGTACAGATTGAGCTGTTGTAGCAACTTGTTCGTATAGTGTAGCGGCTGAGTGAGTAAGTAGTCTGAGTACAGGTGCAGTGCAAGGCATTGGTTCAGTGTGGAGAGTACAGGAATTACTGGTACTGAGAAGTTCTGCCAAAGCATTCTTTGACTTGCCTTTACAGAAGATTGGAAATTCAGCAAAGCTAAATGCAACATGCTACATCCTGTACCCTATGTATGGCGTTATCCTCAAATTGTATGCTGGACATCCAGAGCTCTGCAGGTCACAGTAAGCAGTGATACCCTATATGGCCGTGATAGTTCTATGATTCACGTGGCTTGTCTCCCAACAGGTACTGGAAGACCAAGCAGCTGTCCCCTAAGAGGCTGAGCACAGGCATCCTGGTGTACACGCTGGCCGCGGCCATGTGCGAGGAGGTGCACCTGTACGGCTTCTGGCCTTTCGGCTGGGACCCCAGCACGGGCCGGGAGTTGCCCTACCACTATTACGACCGCAAAGGCACGAAGTTCACCACCAAGTGGCAGGAGTCCCATCAGCTGCCGGCTGAGTTCAAGCAGCTCTACAAGATGCACGCCGAGGGCCTTACCAAGCTCAGCCTATCGCACTGCACCTAGCCAGCCCAGGTGACTGCGTTCTGGGCCGAACACGGCGCACATCTGCAAGGTCCACACATTTAGCATGAAGAGTGGTCTGATTCCATTCTGTGATACCTTTATTTCCGCTAAAATTACAGGCCATCAAACAGGGATTAACCACAGAGGATACACCACGAATAACTATCCACATATGTATAAACTGACCATTGCCCCGATAGTATTAAACGTGTACTGCCAGTCCATTGCACATCACTTACTTGTCATAGTGTTGTACAGTTTGTTTAATGAACATGGCCAAATGCCCCTACGGATGTGGAATATGACCACATCTACATGAACATGATGAGGAGGCTCTTATGAGGCACCTGCATATCACCTTTTGTGTCCCCCGGAATTGCCTATGTGTGTGTGTGTTGTCGTAGATATCCATGGACATCTGTATCTGCTGATCATGGCTGATCTTAATGGACTTAGGGTTATAGATATCGGTCATTTGTTTACTGAGCATGCCAATCCCATGCAGGCATAGGGCCGTCAATATGGAAAATATGGTAACCTAACAACCCATATGGGTTTTTGAGTACGGACTAGAGGCATGTGTTTACTGAACATACCAAAAGGTCCTTACGGTCATGGAGATGACACTGGATTCATGGTGTCCACTGCACGGGATACCACACTGTAGAGCTTATCTGTGTAAATCTGTGCTTAGATTTACTGATAAATAGATAATAAACTGCCCAAAGGGTAAATGTAGTAGAAATTAATATTTTTGTACTGCCTTCGCAGAAATTATTTGACTCATTATTCAGGCCAGAACTTATATTCATGATGAACCATTATGTTCTGAACAGATAAACAGTATTTATCAGCATCAGGCTGAATTATATCCCTGTCATGCACGATCTTAAGTATGCCAAGACGTAGAGAATTGTTTACATAGGTAGATGTGTTATTGTTGTATTCATTAAATCATGAATTGGACTTAGGCGGGTCGAAGAGATTTACTTAGTGAAATTGCAGTGAATTATTACGAAATTATATGGAGCTGTAGTAATCGCCTGAAGGCTAAACAACATAGGTCTGTACTGAGGATTTCAACTTCACATCATACAGAGTCACATGATGACCTCAGCAGTGTTGCCCTGTTTTAGTTTTCCTTGAGACTAACACATATCATAGGTTGTTCTACATGTTCAGTCAAGCTCAGGGGGCTCTTCTCAGTTCAGGTCTTGGTCATCTGACCTTGGAAACCAACAACAGAAAAAAACCTTGTTTCCTTGCTTGAAGTATAACCTGAGAAGTAATGTAATCTTGTGGCTCTGTCTGCAATGCATTTTGAGTCTTGCATTTAGTAATATTTGACTTTACGTAAATAACAAACTCATAAAACTGCTCCAAAGATAACTCTAAGATGTGGAGTTTAATATCATTTGTAATTGTTCTATATGTTTAGGTAGAACAAAGGAATGATCAAATCATTTCAACTACTACTCTGATGTTACCGTTTAAATGATTAGCGGATCTTGTCACTGCCAAGAACTACTGTCAGTTATTACTGTAGTTTAATCCTACCTAGTCTGGGCTGGAGGCCTGCTGTGATTTTAAATACAAGTCCTGTGGTATAGCAGAGGTCATCATAGACATAAAATAACTGGTGCAGTACTACATTGCCCACCTGTCATGGATTTGCAGTCTGATATGTACCCGGATGTCTCAGGGCCTGCCCCAATAACAATGGCCTACCTTGATCGCCAAAGCCAACAGTAAGATGGTAAGGAGATGAACTCGGTAGTGTAGTCCCAAGACGCTTCCTTTAAGAGCCTAATAGTTGAGTCAGTACTGAATTTTGCCTTGCTTTGTGGGGGGGTTCAGTTTATGGCAGTGTTTCCCAATCTGGTCCTCAGAGAACCACAGAGAGTCAACATTTTTGCTCCCTCCCAGCTTCCGGGTAGGGAGCAGAAATGTGGACTGTCTGGCTGGCTGCTTGGAGGGAACAAAAACAAGGACCGACTGTGGGTCCCTGTGGAGCAGATTGGGAAACCCTGTTTTGGGGACTTGATAAGTGTTAGGGCCTTGTGAGTGGGTTCCAAGGGCAGAGAACATGGCGGCTTTATTATTTGTACCATTCTTATCAGATTGACTGCCCTGATTATCATGATGGGACCAACCTTAGCTCACACATCTTATAATTATTTATTTCTTAATATATTTGAATACAGCTTTGTCATATGGGAAATGACAAACACAGGTTTATAATGAGAACAGCATGAAATTACCAACATTTCCTTGCATGCCTTCTACAGCCTATAATGTATGGATAAAATTTATACATCAGCTTTAATGCACTGCAAACAGCATGTCCAGTACATTACATAGTGCATTTGCTTACCAGGTCTATGTGATACAAATGCAAACAGTTACTGTTTATGAAACTAGGTACTTTATCTATTTTACCTGTGTCAGCAAGTAAACTCATTGTAAAGCAGCCAGAACCAGAGGCCCTGTGTTTGTACCCCTGAGAAATGTACTTTACCAGCTTCGCTTCAGTGAAATATCATCCTATGTTTGAGTGGCCCTTAGGTACTAACCTTGTGTCAGATCATTTAGCTTGTTAAAGTTAGTACGGGGTTCTTAGATGCTGAGCCTGAATCTGTGCTGGTGCCCTGTCCGGCCACACGCTGTATATCAGTATCTGCTTAGTATCAGATAATGTGCCCGTGTGTAAATAAATCATTGTGTGTTCCCAGAATCCTTTGCAAATCAGTGTGACGGAAGCTGATGGAGTGAGTGGCCGAGCGATGCATAAAAGTGCAGGCGAGACGTCTCCTCTTTGCTCTACGCAACGGGCATAGAGATGCTGTGGGTTGCACACATGGGCCACGCATTTCGCCCTTATGTACAGGGATGATCTCAGCCATTATCACCTTATGCTCCTAAACATTTGCACCTGCTACTCTGTGTTTGACTGTTGACACTGTTTTAACCACCAACATATCTATCAGAAGTTTTCTACAGCCAACAGTTTCTATACTAGTCAAATAATTAAGTTGCGAACTAAGAATATTGAGGAAAAAAAATATCTAGAAAATTTTTTGCCTACATAGTTGACCACTGAGTGAACATTATTGTGCCACTGGTGTCGTTAAGCACTGTATATCCATTGATAGGTTGGTTTATGTACATATTTACCTGCATTGCTGTTTCTCTCTGGATGTCTCTTTCACAATAATAGCCAATGAGCTTTTGATACTTAGATACAAAGTACCAAAGAGCAAAGAGTTGAATCTTCTGTGGATGTTGGGGATAAGGTGCCAGACTCTGGCCTCTGCACCCGTGTGAAAGGCCACAGTTAGATTAGATTTCACAACCGTTCTAGTCAGCAGTGTTTATATTTAGGCCGCTGGCTGCATCCACAGGGACTCCATTTCATTAAAAAGTCCCTGAGGGTTAGCCATAATAACTTACTCTCATTCCAATGGTACTACTGGCTCCCACTGGAAAGCATACAGTGTACGGTCGCTAGGTGCCAGCCCTGCTGTGTTCTGTTTACACCATCACTTCAACTTTGGTCAGGTCAGATAAACTGAATAGTTCACACAGGGCTCTGCAGTGGAGAAAATGTCCTGCCTAGGCCCATGACAGGACAATAACTGCTCACGTACGTGATAGATGTACACTTAGTATGGATCGCTATACTGGCTATGTCACCCCGCACTGTAGCAGGCTAGCGTTTTCTTGTCCAGCTGATGGAAATATTAGAGACAGTTCCATAATTCGTTTTGCTTTCTTTTCTTCGGTTGGCGTAATCATCGAAAATAAATGTACAATACAGCACTGTCACTCAGACGTCTGCCCGTATGAGGTTAAATGCTCAACCCATGCAGCCGTGTGCTATTTGTTATCTAGATTTTTCTAAGAAAGTGGTGTTGTGATTGTACAAGGTATAGTGCATATATTACGAAGGTTTGGCTGAACTGGCTTCTGGATTGAGGGCAAAGTGCTTTCCCAGAGTTTGTTGGCAAGTCTGAATGCAGGCTTTCAGCACTTGTACAGCTATGGGACAAAGATGCTGACTTCAAGGGTCATCAACGGGGTGTCTCTCCTTTTAGCAGAACTCAATTGGAATTGGGTTTAATTTCAAACATTGTGTATTACAGAAATGTCCTTAATGTTATACAGATTTCCCTCAACCGTTGTGAAAGTTGCTTCACTCACATTTAACATTTCGAACAACATCCAGGTGAGTGATAGGAGCTATTAAATCCAGTGACCATTTATGGATTTTTTTCCCTGATTATACTTTACTGATTTTATGTATAATTTTCTAATACCAGGTGAATAACAAATTTAATGTAACTTTTATCATGTATCGTGTAACACTGATATGGATGAAAACACTAAACACAAATGAATATTGGCCTAACTGAAGCATGTTATTTGACCTGTATATTCTATATTTATTTATTATTTTATTTTACTGTTTTTCCTCAAAAAAAAAAGGTGTCACGTGACAGTGTATTTCTTAATTAATTTATAAAGAGTGTGACATATAGTACAACTTCAGTTTGATGGTAAATCACAGATAACTTATAGAAAAGCAGTGTTTTGAAGTGGAGTGAGGTCACCGCTTTCTCTGGCTGTTTTACCTCATACACAATATTCCTGACCTCCAGATATGAGCCAGCTATAGTTCTCAGCTTCCCCCCCCCCCCAAATGTCCTGGCATCATCAGCTCTACCAGACTGGCTGCGCTAATATTATTTTTTTAAATTGGTGTAATTATTTTCCAGTGAAAAAAAAACTGTTGGATGTACAGAGTTCTTTTAACCGAGAAAATTTGTAACTTGATAACAAATCCTTTTTGGATGTTTACAGAACCTGTTTTTCCCCTATTTATAGAGCTCTGATGTTGATATAATGTGAATGTGAACGAGCACTGGCTGATTTTCTAGAAGCCGTCCACCAGTCTTGAATGTAATGCACCTGCAGTTTTGGTCAACATACTGGAAAAGCCCTAGTATGGGTTACTGACTCAAATAAAGCTATTTTCTGCCTGATTCGCCTTGGGTTTTTCACTGATGGTTGACCATGTCAAGTAGCCTGGCAAAGCTTGCTGGTAAATGAATCTACCTCTCAGCAAGTAAGCCAGCAGAAGCAGCACTTTCCACATGACTGTCAGCCCTGTCAAATCATGCAGTATAAAATGTGCACTTATTTGAAATGGAATTCATTTCTTTGAGTGAGGACCCAACATTTCACCTGGTTTTGTGGAATTCTTGGAAATCAGAGAGCAATTGCTCCAAGTATCAAATTTCATGGTCTTTTACTTTTTTAATTGCTTGTTCTAATTGTTTTAAATTGGCTCTGATAGTCCTTCCATATATTTTTTTCATTTCTCTGCGATCATGTGCTTCTTTCACTGTACTGCCTTTTCAAACAATATTAAGTCTACTAGCAACTCTGTCCTCTGCTGCATTTTAACAGGAGAGAATTACTGTCCCGCACTGTCCTATAATTTATGTTTACTTATTTACTTATGTTCACTTACTATTTATAAAGATTCCATCTTTATCAGTCCAACACATGAGATTAAGCTGGTGGTGGTATGTTGACATTTTAACACGCATTGCATGCACATGGAGTCAACATGTATTTGGTATGATAATGTATAATATAATGTATAATACTACGATAAGCCATCTATCTTCAAATGTTTATCGGTACGAGGTTTCAGAAGGGTAAGAATGTATTATAGGAAGTTCAGGGCACAAGGCAGGGGAACGCTGTAAACAGGACGCCAGTTTAATGCAGGGCACACCCACTACAGGCAATGTAGAGATGTCAAATTGCCGAACAGTATACTTTTCTCTGCATAAAGAAAGTGGAATCTCCAGTGCAAAATTGTGCAGCACAGGCAGAATATGCAAACTAACATCAAACAAACCTCAGTACCTAGATGTGTGATGCAACAGTGCTACCCGCAGAACCAAGCATGATGATATAAAAATATTTAACTGAGTGCAATAGGTTCAATTTCCTTAAACTCAGAAAAAGATTTTGCACATATTTTACGTGCCTCTCAAAATGGGACCTGGGGGAGGCATGTTTGTCTCTTCGACCACAGGTGTTATAACTTTAAAATGACTTAGTGGTGCTACGTCTATCAATTAACTTTGCCTTTGACTTTCCGCATACACGTAGACTGTACAAAATTAACTTCAGCTGCATTGAAATCACAACATATAATCTGTCATAGCTTGTAGATGCTGACATAAAAATCTGTTAAAATTGCACTCAAAATATTTTTCCGTTTCAATTTTTTCATCACCAGTTGACTTGCTATTTACATCAGTACTACAAGCACCTTGAACAAAAAAAACTCTCAGTATAAATGAGAAAATGCGGCGTTTATGCTGGACATTTTGCTCTCTGTAGATGTTTTTTTCTTCAGAATAATGTTGCTTCATAATTTGAGGAACGGAAATGATCAGATTTCCATAGAAAGACATGAATCAACACATAAAATCATTACATTTATTTTGAATATCGCCTTACCATTATCCGAAAGCGTTGAGCTTCACGGGTTTTACAGTGTTGACAAATACCTAGGCCTACTTATACCATACGCCCACTGACAAATCCATTGACCACACAACTACATGATCCCAAAGAGAGAATTCAACAGCTGCAATGCGAAGGCACAATACACACATACACACTGTATGAAGGTATTCATCTTCTATTTTATGAGAACTAAATAAAACCACATTTAAAAAAAAAACACATTTTGCATTAATAAATTTTGCGTGCGCATGTCAATAATAACGAAACGAGGGAAGGTAAATGAGCACAGTGGCCGTTTCTTGTCAGTGCCGATGTAACATTAAGCAGTGCCCTGCATGACCTCTGACCTAAAAGGTTTGTGCAGGCTAAAAAGGTTCAAATGAACCATTCTGTCACTGTAGAGCAGTGCTTCTCAAGTATTCCCTGTTACCCCCCCACTAGGAAGAAGTAAACATTTTGGCGCCCCCTCCCCCCCCCAAACTCTCCGCCACGACTGTAAATAGTATCATTTCTCTATAAAATTGTTATAAGTATACCTCTGCATAACATTGTATCCTTATTAACATTAAAAAAATAATAAAAAATGAAAGAAATATAGATCAACTTACAGCAAAGAATAACTTTATTAACATTGTTTTTTAGTCTGTAACAGAAAAGACTTAAAGTGCATCAATTTGCCAGAAATTTTAAAAAATCAATCCTTATTTAAACTGCAAACATTTTTGACCATTTGATACTGAAAAATAAAACTAAATATAATCAATAAATAATAATAAATTCAAAAAAACATGTTCCCCAGGGTTACATGCGCCCGCCCCAGCATCGCTCAGAGCCCCCCCAGAGGGGCGCACCCCACTATTTGAGAAGGAATGCCATGGAGCAAACGTGTGCTTCGTATTTTATATATATAAATAATACAGTTATTCTGGGGGGTGGGCTGTTTGGGTGATGCTGTAACCACCTCGAATAAAATCAACAACCACACCACGGTCAAAATCACCTAGGTCAGCTGTATTAGCCATTTTAATATTCGACAAATAATAAATGAACTTCTCCGCCCAGTCTGAATACTGTATTTATTTAGCAAGCAGACATGTATGCATATGTGTGTGTTTGTGTTAAATGCTACTGAAGAACTAGCATCAGAAATGCCATACACAAAAATATCACCTTATAACAAATCCCATAGACCTACATAACACAACTGAATATGAGGTAATCATAGGTATTACATAGTTGCAGTAGGCCCAAAATTTACGTTTGTTTTTTTTTATTTTAATAAATGATCTCACTATATTTCAAAAAGAGCAACAAAATAAAAATGACGGGAGGTAAGACGGCACGTGATTCGAAAAAGAGTTACCTCTGCCAGCACAAACTTAAAAGGCGTGACCATAGTACTTTGTTAAGCTTAGATTTCCTTCGCGATTTTAATACCTGTGTTGCTTAAGTGTAAGATCACGTGCCCGCTCTTTCCAAAACCCACGTATAGTAAAATAATTCTGTCCGTTTTTCTGTTTAGACCCTAACAGTAATAACGGGAATAACTATGTTGATTTAACTTCAGATGCTAACTGAAAATAACTCTCCCGTTATAAATCAATAATGAATTTATTTATCGTCTTCATTTCTCCTCTATTTTTGTGAAATATGAACCTTGTAATTTATATATATAAATATATAAATATATATATATATAAAAGAAAGGAAAAGGAAAATATCATATATTTCAGTTCTTTCCAGTTACTTCCAAACATCTTCTGTTTCCGTACGTTAATACAGTCGAGCGTCTCGGATAGCTGACAATATACTTTAAGTTAATACTTGGCTTTTCCAATAGCACAGGGTGACTGGATCTAACTTTAACTCGCTTCTTGTGTTCTGTTCTGTTGCTATTACACAACGTCAATCAGATTACTTCTCCTGTAACTTTGCTAATCTGCCAAAATCTACGAATAAAGCCAGATAAATTAAATTAGCCGTCAGAATAAATAGAATTTTATCATATCATGTAATTAACGCGAAAAACGACTATAAGACAGTCAAGCAGAGTAGGGAGAAGTCTATTATCGTGGATTCTCAAACCTTTGACAGACTTGTGTTGATTTGGCATGGGTTACCACTTGTCAATAATTAAATCAAATGATATGATCAAAGACTGACATGCCCGAAGACATTATATAATCACTGCGTATTGACGAGAGTTTATCTTTCTATGGTTTCGCACTTGCTACCTACCACACGTAGTTCATATTCCCTGTAAATTTATACTGGTTGCACAACTTGTAAGTAAGTTTTTCCGTGGTGCCGCACTTGTTGTGTCTTCACTAGTAAACAGCAATTCCCATTTATATAAAAAGCAGCCGGAAAAGCCATATAGAAAACGATTAATTAGACGTATTTTACAGTTTTACCAAACGCAATTAATGATATCATGATTGTATTAGTCTATCAGCTGAAAAGAGATTTCACTTCGTGCGGTTTTGGCTACATTCAGGTAACAATGTGTTGACGCATTACGATTTTTTGCGTTATAAACAGTTGTCTTTTAAAACGGCATTTGAGTTTTAAGCCTAACAAAGGTCTTTTTAACCTCTATTATGAACTTAATTTGTAAAGTGATTAAAAATGATCACGTTACAATTCATTTTCAGATATGTGGAATGGAAAACTCAACTTTTATCGTTTGGATTTCAAGTTAATCATGGCGCAAGCCAAAGTGAGGAAAATATAACATAAATAACAGACACTTTAATCATGCCTGGAGCGAGCAAAGAAAAGAATGTTGATAAAAGCGCGTTAGTTTTTTTGCCTGTGCTCCCCCAAATTTAGCTACATGGCATCGACGGTTGTTATCCAAGACTCCCCCTCCCCGCTCCCGACCCTGGCCAGGTTAAGCATTTTGAAGATGATGGATTATTATTATTATTATTGCTGTTGGTTGTTATTATTATTACCATCATTGTGGTTAATGTTGCTGTTGTTTGTTTATGTTGTTTGTTGATAATAATAATCTAAATAATGTAACGTATTAAATGACTTAGATCAGTCAATGTTTGACTTCAAAACATACTAGTTTTTTTAGTCAGGAATAAAATTAACAGACAACTATAATTATAGCACTAATGAAAAAGTACCCACAAAATAAAAACTGAAAAATTACAAATATATAGACAAAAATAGAAGATAATTAGGCCTACAAACATGTAGGTAGCAAATTAAAAATTTATTAAATTAATGGTATACGCATACATTCCACTTTCAAAGTATAATGGACTCTTACGTTAGTATTGCATATGTATATATGAGAATATGTAATATATAATACGCGGTATACTCTTAACTGGAAAACATAAAGATTGCACTCCTAGTTTCTATTTAATTTCAGTATAACTTGTTCATAATCCACGGATAGTTGCATCTACAGACAGTTTCGCCGAACAAACCACTATAGGTCACTCCAAGCCACTATATTGCAGAAAATAATTTTCATCCATAATGTTTCAGTTTGCAGCCCTTGCATTTCCCCCGAAAAGATTTACTCCCGCCATGGCTACTTATTCTATCTAGGCCAATGAAACTTGAAACTGTAGAATCACGACTGTCAAATTTGAAGAGCGATTAAACCGCACGCAGGCTAATGCAAATGCCGTCTCTGCGGAATGCTACCATGCAAAAATTCTTTTCCGTAAGATGCGACAGGCATATAATGACTAAGTGACATAGACTTACCGCAAAATACTAGGAAAACAAGCCATGGACGCTTTTGCGCAAGGGCAGATGCAGCGTAAACCCCAAACTGATTGCCAGTAACGGTATAGATTAGCATGGGGTCCGCTGCACAATGATTCTGATCAATACCGCTGCACTTACATACCAGATGGCACGGGAAAAGATCAAAATGAAAAAAAGGAAAGAGAAAAGGACCGTTTCAATCGACCCGCTATGATTTGGGCCTCTCTAGACTTAAATAAACACAGCATGGAAAAGCCTATAAAAGCACTGTACAATTCACTAGCAATGCAAAGGGATGAAACCGGGTTTGATTAGATCATTTCTTTGTTAGGTTGATTTCTCTTGGAGTTGTGGATATGTTTTGGACATAGTGTGGCGTAGGCTAAAGTTATACCTTTATAAGACCTGAATTCCTGAATAATATGACTAATAGTTTAGGTAATTTGTGAATTCCGGTAAATCACTAATCCGATCCTGAAAGACAATTTGAGACTTATTAAACTACAAACGCGATGCCAAAGATCTACTAGACTAATGCGTCAACTTGTATATTAATGTCGAATAATTATTACAGTAAAAAATATTTAAAGACAATTGATGATCAAATAGTTTCTGAGTTCTTTACCAAGCTGTGCGCCAACAAAGCAGACCTCTTTAAAGCAAAATCGGTTCTGGTTTAACACGACCGCAGTAAGTTAACTCATTATAAGTAACAACTGTTAATGTATTTATTTGACAGACTTTTTTAACCATTAACTATGCCTTAAGTTATAGCCAAACATTAAGATTGTATAAATTGCGCCAAGCTCAAAGTTGAAGAATTCAAGGCAAGTGGAAGGAAACTTCCAGATTTGCTCTTTTTTTTTTTTCTCGTGACAGCTGAAAGTGCTTAGAAGAGGCCCCGTCCAGGAGAGACCCCCTGCACCTCCACTGACAGTTGATCAAAAGGAAAATAGGTCACGGTTCTTCAAACTTCTGTCTCCTCACCCTTAATTACAGTCCCCTTAAACAAAGGCGACATCTGCCCATGTCTCAACAACTACCCTACGCGGTGGTCGTGTGCCAGGCGTCCAAAGCATCAGGCAACTTTACATTCAACTGGGGCGAATGATCTGCAAGTCTCACGTTCTAAAACCATCGAAGTCTGCTTGCGACATGCGCTACACACGGTTAACTAGGTATATTTCAACTTATGTTAAATACACAACGGCGAGTGCAAGTTGTTTTCATATTTTATCAGTTTTTAAGGCTGCTGTTTTTTTGTTGTTTGGATATACTGAATCGATTTTAGCTTGCTACTTACCTTGCATTAAACCATAACCAGGTTATTACGGGCTGTTTCTACTTCTGTGCAGAATTAATTTTTAATAGTTACTAAAACACGGAGGGTGTCCAGAAAATTTGCAAAACCTAAAGGCTCACATTTTAACTGGACAGCGAGTAGCCTGTATATTTTCACAACTATATTGGATAATTACAATATATTCATCACAAGATAAAGATACTTATAGGTAAACGGGCATATTATCATACTCAAATGTCTTATTATGTATAATTGAAATGCATGCAATGAAAAAAATAGACAAAATTAACCAAGTATATAAGTTTACACTTCGTGAGTCAAATTATTGGCAAAAAACCTGGAAGCTCAGTTTTGCGAATCCCTGAAAAGAAATCAAAACGCTTTGATTTCAAATTCCAGATGCATGCGCTCAAAACAAACAAACAAATAAATAAATAAAATAATTACAAAAAAAAAATCACAACCAAACATGAACGATGTCTCGGAGTCATCTCATTGGATAGACCGTTGGAGGGGCGGGACTCTGATAACAATGCTAGAGCCATGAATTGTTCAGAAAACGTCAGTCATTGGGATCCCCCTCCTTCCTGACAAGGGAAGGGTGATGGCCCAGCCAGCCCGGCCTGGACAGCTCCAGCTGCCTAAACAGAATACGTAGGAGGAGGAGAGGGCTCGGACATGGGGATAATCAGCACTGGCCCGTCTGATCGAGATCGGTAATTTTTTTTTTTTTGAAAAACCGAGAGGCCTTAGGAAACAATCATCCCGTCTCTGGCACAAAATCTGCAAATATATATATATGTATAAAATACATCGATGAGCTGAATGAAGACTGCATACAACGCCTATAGATGTCTGGCCAAGGACCTGGATGCCTACGCCATGGAGCCAGAAATGACAATGGACAGCATTGGCAGTCTGCACGGTGGGCTAAGCCATGACCAGGATCTGATGAGCAATCAGAGTCCGCATCACGATCGGAGCGCCGGGGCTTTGCGGTTACATCAGGATCTAGCGGCAGCCTCTTCCCGAGCTGCGATGGTGTCCAGCATGGCTTCTATTTTGGATGGGGCAGGGGAGTACCGTCCGGATCTGTCGCTGCCGCTGCACCACGCGATGAGCATGCCGTGCGAAACGTCCCCGCCTGGGATGGGAATGAGCAGCACCTACACAACACTGACTCCACTCCAACCTCTGCCCCCGATTTCCACCGTTTCGGAGAAATTCCACCATCCGCACCATCACCATCACCACCACCACCAGCGCCTCTCCGGGAATGTGAGCGGGAGCTTCACTCTGATGCGGGATGAAAGAGGTTTACCAGCAATGAACAGCCTCTACAGCCCCTACCATAAGGACATGACGGGAATGGGTCAGAGTCTGTCCCCTCTGCCCACCAGTCCTCTCGGCAGCGGCCTTGGCGCCGTCCACAACACCCAGCCAAGTCTTCAAAACTATAGCACGCACGGGCACGACAAAATCCTAAGCTCCACTTTCGATGCCCACACTGCCATGCTGGCCAGAGGGGATCAGCACCTCTCCCGGAGCCTTGGTAGCCCCACGGCGGGGATGATGCCGCATTTGAACGGCGTGCACCACGGCGGGAATCAGGGGCATGCTCAATCCCACGGGCCCCTGTTGGCCTCCGGCCGGGACCGACCACCCTCCTCCTCCGGAACGCAGGGTACCAACTCGGGGCAGCTTGAAGAGATAAATACCAAAGAGGTGGCACAGAGGATCACAGCGGAGTTGAAGCGCTATAGCATCCCGCAAGCCATTTTTGCTCAGCGCATCCTCTGTCGTTCACAGGGCACCCTGTCCGATCTCTTGCGGAATCCAAAACCGTGGAGCAAACTTAAATCGGGAAGGGAGACCTTCAGGCGCATGTGGAAGTGGCTGCAGGAGCCCGAGTTTCAAAGGATGTCAGCTTTACGGCTGGCAGGTAAGACGCGCCACACACCTGTAAATGCAGTTGCTGTTGCTACCTTTTGAGTATTATTTGGGGGTAATTCGTCCTATCTTTTCCCCCTGCAGAACTAAAATAATATCGAATTATATTATAGTGTTTTGACTATAACATCGATTATAATAAATACTTTGAAAAAGAAGAATATTTAGGCAAGTTGATATTGGGGTTCAATTCCCGTAGTTTTTGCGGCCATAGTTACATTAATAGGCTAATATTATGACGAATTTCCTGATGTGATTATATGCAATTTGTAATTCAAAAAGGATTTTCACACTACTCTATATGCATCGTGGACACATATGTGTGTATAGATTCTAAAAACGAGTAATAAATTCAGTAATTGAAACAGAAGAAAAGACTGCAGCTTATATAACGTTTAATGCGAATTAGGCCTACATATATGTATTTATAATCACGAACATGGTCACTGTAGATGCAGAAATCTCCCTGCTTCTGGATAACTTATTAATTACTATTTTCCAGTGGTAGTTTTACTAAATGCATCGCTCTATCCTGCTCTCTCCTTCTCGTTTTCCTACCCGACAATCTCAGCGCCCGGCTGTGCTGCCTGGTCGCCGGCGTTGGTGTGTTTAGCGGCGGTGATTGTATTTTCTTGGGCTGTTCAGCGGTGTTGAGCGCAATTTATTCCAGTGAAGAATAGTTTTTAATGAGTTACTGAGAAATAAAAGTGAATACAAAGAGTGTACCTATACCGGAACGCGGTTGAAACAGACGACTGTTATGGCTGAACGAAAATTAAGCGGACATGCGAATTGGGTTAACCAGTGGGCCTAACTATCTTAGTAATATTATGAAGTTATGCGTCAGTATTTTGGTATCGCTTCAAATTTAACGGTAAAAATGGGAAATCGTGTTTTGAAAAATCGACCGTTTTCTCTTTTTTGTGTGATATGGTAGTTAAACAATTTAAGTGATTAAAAATATCTCTGTATACATCCATAATCTTTTTAATAGATTGTGTGAGAGTTTTCAGCATGCGCTGTAAATAAGCCTACATGTACCACAGGAATGTTATCAGTAAGGCATAAAAATCGATTCATCTTGTTCGGTCAGAATAGCTTGCACACAACGTAGTATGACTCTGTCTCCATGATGGATGAATGGCAGGTCACCACTTGTAGCAATTACTTTTATTTAAAATGATCATTTCTGAAATACATATGATACAGTGCCCGGCTACAACTGAGTAGTATTCTCACTATCTGCTTGACAATAATAAATGCATGTAATACATATTTTGAGATGACTAATATTTAAATATATGGTGATGTTTTTATGCTTTTATAACATAATTACACGTGAAACACATATATGGGCCTGTTAAGGGATTATTTCAGGTTGGATCTGCCTGCTCAAACAGATCTGAAATAACGGCATGTGCTTTGGACTAGAGTTGGAGAGGCTATAATGTGATCGACGAGACTGGGGCTTTGGAGCCGGGAGCAGAAGCTGGGGCGACGCGATGAATTATTGATAGAAATCTCTGCATGCCCTGCAGGCTGAGGCCGCTGGGCCCAGAACGACCGCCACCTTGTTTCCAGTTAAACAGGCAAGATGTGCTGAACTGTACGCCTTTGTTCCTCATCACCCAACTTCAGTCAGTCAAAAGCACCGATTACATAAAAAATTGCAGAAAACGTAGAGTCTGACTGGATATTTGCCCTGGCCATGATAACTTAGAAACTTTCTTATTGGAGCGAACCATTACAAAAGGGAGAAATGCTTCAGCAAAAGGTTAAAAAAAAAAGCTCTAATTATAATCAGCCCCGACTCAGTTCAATGCACTTGGTGCCCAAATGCAATTTTCTCATGTCCAATACCGTTTGTTTGATACGTGAGTGAAGATCTGGGCTGGGCTACAGACGTAGTTTCAATTACGTTCCCTGAAATAACGTTTTAAACATGGTATAATGGTTGAAACAGCGACGGCAATTCATTAACGAATAGCCTACTAGCCTACTGTAAAGGCTGCCGGCTGTGAGGTAGGGTGAGTCACACCTATATTAGGGTCAAACACATGCACTCTATTTCACAGTTTTGTTATTTGAATTCCATGGGTTCATACTTCATAATAGTATCTGATAGTATCATCTGATAGTATTATTTGAAAATATCTAGTACAGTGTTTATAACTGGCTTTTCTGAACTGTGTTGGTTTTAAAACAGATCTTAGTGGTAACGATTTTAAACCCTGAAAGTAATGTTTGGATTGTCCAGTTCCATCTTGCCTGTACTATCTCACAAACTATCAGAGACAAGACTGAAACAGTCCTGTGAATCCTCATACCCATACCATTGTGCATGAGATAGCTGTGCAATATTAATGATATCATAAATGGATAACAATAATTGTTAGTACTTGTTGTCATAGCTACAATCAGTGTAGTGTTCCCACACTTCTATTGTGGATTCAGATGTGTTACTGCAGTTTGCATGATCTCCCCGTGTATCCTCTACCCCCTCTCCAGTGATGTGATTGTGTCCATGTGTGTACGATTGTGTTCCTCCACATGTCCTATTACAATGGCTCAGTTAGGCTAAACGCTATTATTAGAATCAGAAAAAATAACTCACTTTATTGTCAGTACGTATCACCATACCAGAATTGTTTGTGATCCAGTGCCAAACATAAAGTGCATGACAATATATTTCATGTTCTCAGTGAATTTTCTTTGCATTCGTAACTTTAAATTATTATATAGGTATGTACTTGTATATTAAAGGTTATTTTATTAGTAGTTCTTACACGGGAATATTAGTTACTTATGGGGACATCCGAGGAGATTTCATTCCTGTCAGTGTCGAACTCTGACCGTAGTCTTTCATGCTGAAGCAAAAGCCCAGAAGGGGATCTGAAATGCTCAATCGGAAGAGACCTCTCGTTAATTTCTATTTCAGTCTCCCAATCGTGTGGTTAAGTCCCTTTCCAAAACAAATGTGTGTATATCGATGGGGATCGATACGGATCATCTCCTGAAGATTAAAAGCGCATTAATGCTGGCAACGATAACATAAACGTGTGGACCCAGTCGGCATTGATCTGGAACCTGATCCAGGCTCCTTCCAGTAAAGCTGACGGCGGCGATTCCTTCCCAGCACCAGCCCGCAATCGGCCTCCAGTTAGCGCCAGACTTACAATAGTGTCCGATCAGCTCCGCAGATGATTGTCACGTATGAAATACAACACGCTAGAAAAGCCGGGATTTAAGCATCTTTAAATCACTCGCCATTTGTCAACACTGTGTTTTAGGCTTAATCCTCTTTGCCTATAGCACGTTCGTTCAGATCAGATAGAATTTTAATAATCAGTGGAAATAATAGTTTTAATGGTTCGGAGGAATACTGAGACGAAAAGCACTTTACCAAGCTTAGGTTTGCAAATGTGGCAGTGCAGATAAAGCATTAATATAAAAATTGCCTTAGTGTTCCTGTGACCCCTCTACCAGACCTCGCTGTCAGCAAACAGAAAGGGCTAAATGTCCATCTCGGTATTTCATCGGATTGTTTGCCGTATCAAACCAAGCCATCTGCACGCAGAGCATCACTCCAAGCCGTATCCCACGGTGATGCAAAACTGCGTTATGCTATTTACCTGCTTCCCAGTTTTCACCTTCGTACATGTTGCCGTATGATGCTAGAATTGGATCCCGATTTTGCAAATGCCGGAAGAAGGCATTGCAGGGTGATTTCCCATCCGACGGCGTAGATAAAATGTGAGGTTGAAGCTACAGAAATGGTTGATAGAGAGTGTTTGCTCCGGGTCTGATGCAGATTACACTCTCTTTTTTATGAGTTATTATTCAATGCCATGACTCATGCATGTTTAACTACTTTGGTTCCGGCCGTTTTCCTCAATGCTCCGCTTCCGCCGCCGTCGTAATGCCTATTGTAGCAGAGCGTCCTACCTACCTTTAAGATGAGAACTGCTGTTATATATCTGTGTGTCTTCATAAATGTATTTTTCTATGATCTATAATAATCAGACTTGCGCTTTTCTTTTACTCTCACTGTTTACCCTCAATTACCTGGCACACCCCCCGCTTCTCCTGGAGTTTGGTGTGAGAGCGCCTGCGCTTTGTCTCCTAGTTGAGTTAAAATGAAGGTCATGTTTGATGAAGGGCCGCTGTACTTTTGATCGAATCGTTCACCTCTTACGCTGACAGCATGAAGAAAACACCGCGGTTTCGTAATTAATACCAAAGTGCAAAAAGCCTGGATGGGGGGGGGGCTCAGAAGCATCGCAGTGTTTATCAGCAAAGCAGGCCGAGGAGGACATGTATGCTATTGCCGACAATGTGCAAATCACAAGCATCTGCAAGCTCAGTATCTTTCGTCCACAACGGCTACGTCCTATTCAGCGTAATGTATTTTAACCTGAAATGGACGTTAAATACGTAGTATTGCGAAAAAATAAATTTAAATTTGGAGCGCATATAAAATTATTTTCCTTATTATTTACTTTTTATTATTATTATTTTGAAAAGATAAGCATGATTATTAGTATCTAAGCATACGATATATTTAAAAATTACTAAAATATTCCTTAAAAAATAGCAAAAAAACGATCAAAGCAAAGGCCGCTGGTGAAAACTTATTACATTTCTCACATTGTTTTTGTACCTTTTTACGTGGATTGAAAGCTGCACTGAACGTCATTTTGATGGTCAATAATCTTTTTGAAAATTGTACAGTAATTTTTTTTAAAATATATTTTGCTTCTTTGGTGTGACACAGTGAAGAATATGTTATGTTTCAGTAATGCAACACCTGAGGAGTTTCTGACCTGGTTTATTTTTTTACAGAAATAATAATAATAAATGTATTTCACCGTATCTGAAAGTGAGCTGTGTTGTTGTTGAGTTAAAATGTTAGTCAGGACGCACAATGTGATCATTACATAATGTCTCAAGAGAATGCTTTAAAAGTTGGGGTTTAATCATTTCTGTAAGTTAAGAAGATAATATTCAAGCATGAAGATTATGTTTAATGTCACTGTTATACAGCTTTTTAAAGTCAAGACGGCTTCGTCTACTATGCATTGAATGAAAATGTTTTGGTTTTACAAATTATGTGTTAATTTGGGAAATGTTTTAAAAAAAGATTCCTCAGTTGTGTTCATAGTCTTCATTTTATTCTGTATTTCACTTTAAAAGCTAAGCCGCTTCTCAGGTAATGGTACTCAGCCAATCAAAGCCATGCATTAGAAACACGCTTCCCCAAACACAGACGTGCTCCTTTACGTTACTCATGTCAGTAGACACTGGGAGATTTTCATCTCTCCTTGGTTTGAAGGAAGCTGGATCTGAATCTCACTCTCCACATTCTTTATTTACTCAGCAAGCGTTACCCTAAGCAATTTGCTGTTTATTTTACATTTTCACATCTGGATGTTTTTGTTGGAGCAATTCAGGTTAAGTATGAGCACAAGGGTACAACAGCAGCATCCTTCATGGGACTTAAAGTGCCAAAACTTCGGCCCACACTGACTCTCACTCACATGCACACGCAGGCCTCCGCTGCCTCACATGTCTTTGGGAGTGTGTGCAGCTTCATGGCCATACAGACAAGCGCCTGGGGCTGTTTTCATGACCTGTTTCTCTGGAGCGCCGTTTGTGTCACCGCCTCCTCGTACCTCAGACCTGTCTGTTAATAACCAATTTTGCCTGTTTTCACCAGGAGAATTCTGTAAGCAAGACGAGACATCAGAGCGACTTATGTATTCTGGTAAAACACTTTACTTTTCTTACCAACATTACGGTTTATTTCATTGTCACCTGCACTGTATTGTCACCTGAATACCTGACTGTATCCATGTGAGACAGATCATTTGCTTTTATTTGAGGTTTGCGCTCAGTCACGGCACCCAGCTGTTCCACATGGACCTACGCAGCTAATTTCAGAGCAATGCAAGAACAACATTTGTTGACATTTCCCAGGCACGAGCGCAAAACCATAAATAATAAGCACGCAGTATGATTAATGCTGCCATGCTCATAAAATCCATCACGTTTCCGCCTTATTGCTGTTCTAAATTGAAACCCATGGATGTAATTGCGTTAAATTAACCAAATTGCTTATTTAAATTCCCGGCCCAAGAATCCGTGGATTTTGCACTAGTTTGTTACTGTACGCCTTAGTGTGTTAGGTCCAGTTTAGTGATTGATTATTAGAATCCTTTGCCCTTCTGCCCGGTAAATACAGGCTGGGTAAACAGCTTCGGACCTTTTCACCTCTTACATTGTTATCCTTCCCCATGCTTTAGGACAGCATGTAAAATGACGGAGGGGGTGTGTGTGTGTCTGTATATATATATACATATATGTATATATATATTTCTTTTTTTAAAAAGCTTATAACTCAAACCGTTAATTATTTTCATTCAGGTGCACAAAGTCTGCTGTTGTACCTTTGAATATCATGATATTAGGCTTTATGAAGAGTGAGGCTGAATGTTTTGCCAGCTCAAAGGCCCTTTCAGGCTTCACTGCTTTACAATGATTCGGCTCTCAGCTGTAGTGTATGGAGAGCTCCTACAGTGTGTATAAGTCGACATGCTCATTTGCATTTACTTACAAAAGTATGTCCCATCAAATGTCATCTCGCACAATACTGCCATCCTGTGGTGAATCAGCATACATCCCGTGCACTTTTTCTTTGTACTGTAAATCTAACAAAACAAATGTTTCGCATGTGATAAACTAGTCCGATTTAGCCTGATCGTGCAGACTGACAGCAGTGTTATGGAATAAAATAATGTTATTTATGTGTAGTATAGGGTTACCCTGAATGTGGAGTCTTATCTGAGGAAGCACCGAACATTAGGCAGGGAAGGGGGGGGGGGGGGGGGGGGGGGGGGGGGGGGGGGGGGGGGGGGGGGGGGGGGGGGGGCGGCGGGGGGGG